>WAAE01014000.1:0-82154 GCA_013400495.1 Nicator chloris | reverse complement strand
ATAAACATTTTTAAACAGTTTCTATTTTATATTTGTGTGGTAACATTTAACATATTTTCTGGAAAAAAATAGTATAATAGTCATTGTGCTGAAATAGCAGTAGTTCTTGAGCTTGAGAATGTGCAATCTAAATGGAGAACTTCTAAAAACCATGTAGCTATTCATTTACTCACTGGGTTCTGATTCATCAGAACTCTTAAGCACTTACCTAAATTCCTGTGCAACAAAGCATTTAATCTTAGATTAACTTACTGTTTTAAATAATTTTTTTCCTAGAAAACTATTAAACTAAATGTATCCATTATCAAACAGAATTATAACTCCACATTATCCAGGACAGCCGAGTGGCTTTAAAAAGAACCATGAAAGCCCTTTGGGCCATGTTTCCACCCAGAAACTGTACTGTTCCAACTATGTTCTAAATTGAGGATGAAGATATATTGACAGTCAAGTGTTTATAGGAGAGCAGTTCACTCCCTTATGAGAAGCAGAACACTGCATCCGCTCTTTTCAGCTGCATTTTTCCTACAGCTTTTAGCTATATAGTTATGCTATAACTATAAAAGTCATACCTCAGACCAAAATGCTAAACAGTCCACACCGGAAATGACAAAGGAATGAATAACCTTATCTGTCAAAGACATCCTGAGTTTGTGAAGATAGAGCTGGATGGAAAAATACTTGCTGTGCCTCAAAAAGTGATCCCACTACTTAGTTAACCAAAGGGTTCCCAATTGATTAGGCTTTTTAGGGGGTAAAGACAAACCCAGCATATCACTGTAACAAGATAAAATACATATGAGGATAGTAAAGTCTGAAGTAGGACACTAAAAGAGGTTAGAGATTTATAACTTAATCTATATTGTCAATTTCTTTCATGCCTTGGTTTCTGTTTTCATTCACGTGTTGCAAATGGCATGAACAGTAGACAGTAATTAAAGAAATGAGACAGGAAGACACTGGTAGGAAGCAGCACTGTAACACAGCAGCCTCATATGATAAAGCCATATTCCAGCAGCAGGAAAAACAAGGACAGCAGCTAAAACACAGCAAAGCCCAGAGAATGCCTGTACCAGCACGTGTGCTGCAAAAGGTAATTGACAGGATTAATATTATTTTTGACAATTTCTTTTTTAGGGTTGAAATTTTCAAGTAACATACCCTGCCATTAAAGTGATTTACAAAGAGAAAAGAATAGTTTTTCTAATTCTCGTGAGGCTCTGGAACTGAGAGGAAATCTCAGTGCTATTTTTTTAACACCAGTTTATCTAAAGGACTCTCTGGATATTTTATAGTAAGCTTTTTACTTCTATTTGAATTGCTGTCATCAGTGACTGATTAAATAATATGACAGACTAGGAAAGAAGGAAACATGAAGTCTTTAGCAAAGACTTTTTTCACCTAATAAGTCTTTATGGGGCATTAGAATTGTAAATTTGCATAGTAGAAACTGAGATTTAAGTAGGCAGAAAACAGTCCCCATCACTTCAGATGATCAGCTTCCTTTTTCTAATTTGTTAATGTCCAATACCAGTGTCTGCTTACTGGTACAATACTTTTTCTAAATTTTTTATCATCCTTAAATTTCTACTAGTATTTTAGTCCTAAAAAATAAACCAACAAGGTAGAGAATCCAGGTATTCAGAGGTGTCCTTTTACTCTTTTTTTTTTCCCCAAGAGTTAGAAGTGCTGAAATATTTTTTGTGGTATGACTTAAGAAGAGTATGGCAGGTTTTGGTTTGTTTGTTTGCTTCTTTTTTTCTTGGTTTCCCAAAATTTCCTGGCAATCTTTGAGATGAAGACTTTAAAGGTGTTATGGAACAGAATTTAAGGTAAACATATTTCATTTAATCCAAAAGCAGATCAGTATGAGGGAGACATCCCCAGAGGATTAGTCAAGAGATTTATCAATTCCCAACATCTTACACTGATTTATGTTCTTTCATCTGACAGGGAATATTCAAATATATAAACCTATAATACTATAATATAAATCTATGCCTACAGGTATATAGGCAGAGTCCCATCCATGGCTCTAAGTAGTAGCTCTGTGGTTCCTATGAGGAATTTGAAAAGTCTAAATGTGCCATTACTGTTACCCAAACTTTAATTTGATCCCTAAACACGAAGTGAAGGATAACTTTTCAAATGACCTTTCTTGGAATTCTCACTTTAGAAATTAAAAATCATATTGGGAAACAGTTTTGTAAACATGTGAGTGAGGGAGATGTTGTATTTTTAACATATGAATATCTGGAAGACGTTTTTGTTTTCATTAGAAATTGATGAAAATTGAATTCTCTAAGGTTAGGTAAAGTATTGATCATTTTAACCACTCAATTCTTCCCTGGACTGATCATGCAAAAAAACCCCTTTCATTTTGTATTATACTAGAGAAACTGATAATACTGACAGAGCTGGCCGTCTTAAACTTTAAGCCAGCTTATTTTTCTACATTCATTTGCGTAGGTCAGAACTGTGTTTGTCTATTCTCTAAAGAAAAAAAAAATATTTAAAAAGGTCAGGGCCAGAAACTGAGCACTCATACAAGACTTTGCTCACAATTTGGTGCCAGTAAGTAGCCAGTGGGACTGGTGACACACTTCCTTTCGGAATACTGACAATAAAGAATGCAAATAGTGCATTGCATAACCTGAAGACTTGCATTCCAAAAAATAGAGCAAGAGTTGAAATGATCTACAAACTGAAATCCAAACACCCAGAGCACATGAAATCAGCTATTCTCAGAGGCCACTACACTTTGCAAAAAATTGCCAGTCTTGCTGTCCTGCTCACTTTCCCAAAATGTGACAAGCAAAGACGGCCTTGTATGGAGCTCTACCATCACATTCTCACCTGTACATCTTTATATATAGATGTATCTCAACATATAGATTTAGAATTTGATGTAATAAAATCCCATTAGGGGAAATAAATACTACAGAAAAGTTTTCAGATTCCACTCTTAACTATCCGTAATACACGTAGGAATCCCTCTGTGAATGCTAAATTCATTTACACATGCAAATTGCATAACTGGTTGAACAGTTACCAGACTTGTGTGCTCAAGTGGGGGATTATTTTAACATCTACCTTAAATTGTGTGGATGCAGTGTAGGCGTTCTGCTGAGTTTATGACTAATATCCCTCAGGGGAGACCTACGAAAGGAGGAACATAATCTGTCAAGAACATACTTAATTTTATTAGTTTGAGCTTAAACATTTGAGCAGCCTTTGAACCTGAGCCAAGATGGTTCCAGGAACCTTCTTTAAGACAAGCACCTCTGACTGCAGGTTCAAGATTGCCATCTCTTCCTCATTAAAGGAACATATTGTACATAAAAGGATATTACGCTGGATCTGGAAAATATTTTACAGGTATGCACAAAGACTGGATTTAGGTACTTAAATACAACATGCACTACTTTCAGACACTATTGTGCATTTAGGGCATGACCCTGACTCAGGAGGTTACATATGGCGGGGTTTGTTTGGTTCTCAGTTCCATTGCATTTCGTGTTTCTGCTCACCCCTGCCTTATCTAATTGTTCCTCTTGCTTTACACATCCACTGACTGCGGGCCTCTTCTAAGAGACAGTCCGTCTCTATGCAAAGAAGTACTAGTTGGCTTGTTGGGTTTTCGGGGTTTTTCTAAAGCTGCTTCTCCCCATATGTTCCTTCTTTCTGTTTTAAAGTTGTTTCTCCCCATATGCTGGACCTTGAGAGAGGAACGTACCTTCAGAAGTAACCAGCGCCCTTCAAAGTCTTATCTAAAGGAATCCCACAGGAAACCTTGGAGCTCTTACAAAAATTTGGACTGTCTGTTATTTATCAGATTTACAAGGACACTAGTCTTTGGCTATCAAGCCCTCCTGAAGCCACTAACTGTTCTCTTCCCTTCTCCTTGCTTTTAACAGTAGAGGTAAACATTGACTTAAGTTTGCTTTGTGCCATCTATCTGTAATAAAAAGGTTAACTATAAATGCCAACAAGATCTTAGCTCAGTATTAGTCCTGAAGCCTGACATCAGCGCCTGGTTATGTCAAGTTACAGGCTCTCTAGCAACTGACAACAAACACTTAGACCCAGCCTTTGCTGGGTGGGGAAACTGCAAGAGCATCTTTCTCACACTAACCAGTGGTCTGCCATCATTTCCCTGGTTTGTTAGTCAGAGACTTTAATGGGTGCACATCTCTCAACATCTTCTTAGTTACAAAGTTCCCAGTATTAATTTTCTCACATGTGAAAAGGCCCATACATTTCCTATATGGCTGGTTCTTGTGACAAGCCAGAAACTGAAGTAACCTCACTTGAGTAATAACACAGAGACGTATTATAAAACTAACTTTTTAAGTGTATTTCAATTGTGTCATTGCAATTATATGCACATAAAGCACTGCACAAACATCCAATGCTTGGGAAAATTAAAAGGGATGGCTTGACAGATACAACCTGTTCTAATGTTTGAGGAGCAACTGGGTTTAGAAACTGTTCTGGGAGTAGAGTAATACAGTTTGGGCTTCTCTGAGGGTAGACTTTATTATCCCTCCCTGAGGAAACTTGGTAAGTGGTCAAAAAGGAAGTAAATAAAAAATGTCAAAAATAACATCTCACGGAATCATGACAGTGTGTAACTTGACATCCTGTTGGTCAGATAAATTAGTGAGAATGGTGGTAACAGAGAATATTGTCCAGCAGGAATAGGAGGCAAAACTTTGATTCCAATCTGGATTGATTCCCTGGCCCTTTTCTTGCTTCCCTGTCCCTGCCTCCTTTTGTTTACTCTTTGGTTTTTGTTGTTTTTAAATTTTGTGAATCAGGGTAAATCACATGACCATATCACAGCTGCCTGTGAAAACACATTCCCACAATGGAGATCTGTAGCTAGTCCTAAATAATACTTAAAAATTATTTGGAGACTATTAGGTAAAGAAATAAAAGCACCATATTCCATTATTGCATTAATTCAAAGGGCTTATGATCGTGTACTTTTTGGGCCAAATCCTGCTTTGCACCTCAGAACACAGCACAAGCCTTTTCAGGCTATGATTATTTTGTACTACTTCCAGCTTCCTGAAATATATTCTGTCCACAGCTGAAGAGTTCCTGATGAATCCAGCTAGTCTGACTCTAACACTGCTTGAGTTTATATGTGGTTATCTGTAAGAATGTGCAGACCTACAAAGCTAAAGTTCAGTATTTTAAGCAGTATATCTTCACACATACTTGTCCTCAGCTTTCTTAAGCATATTATTTATTTAAAGCATTTTAAACAAAAATTATTACAACCACCGCGCTCAGAACTAATTTTTGTACATTTTCACCTAGAGTGATATCTTGAGCACACTATTTTGTAATAAACAATCCACAATAACAGGATAAGTGAGTTGTCAACAGAGTTGGGACCGCACCAAAACTCCAGTTCTGAATGTATCTGAACTTCAGCAAGTTCAAAGAGAAGTGAGTGCAATGAAACTCAGCCCGTTTTAAAATGTTTTTTTCCTGACTCCACGGGTTCCATTCATTTTCTGTGATACAAATTAGTTCTCACCTGAAGCATTTGCATTTACTTCTCTGAAAGACAATTCTAAATTGAAGGAGGGGCTGGGAGGAGCATCCTGCTAGCACAGAAAAGAGTCCTGGTGATTTAGAGACAGAGCTGGTGGTTCCTCTTTTCCTTGCTGGTTGAAGGGGCACTCTTCATGTCACTGCTGCTCCTTCCTTCAGCTGGCGCCATGAGACTTCCTCTCCTCTTCCACACTTCTGCAATTGCTGACACCCTTCTGAGAGTACAGAGAGCCACAGTTTCTGTCCTTGAACAGAAGTGCTTTTCAGAACTTTGGCTGCAAAACACAGGAACCCAAAGGACTTGTGTATTCTCTGACCTTCTTGCTATAATTTTTTTTTTAGTTCCTTAACATATGTTAATCCCTTGATAATTTCAATGTTTTTCTAGGGGAAAGGATACATTTGCTTTGTGAGGAAGCTACAAGGAGCTTAGTAACCTCTGTATAACAGATTCTCTTAACAGAACCTCTCTAATCAAGCATGCACAAACTAATCTTTCAGCAATAAGATACAAGACAGCATTTTTAGGCCTTGGGCTGATCTAGTAGGAAGAAACTGAAGGCTGACAGGTTACAGCCATTCAGCAAGCCAAATAACATCTAAGATATACACAGTTCAGTGGATGAAATTTCTCCGTTTTTAAAAGGAAGTCAGCCTTGTTCGGTATTTATGCAGTAATGAAGGCAGTGGCTCGATCCTTTGGTAATGCCAAGAGAAGTCCTGCTGAGCCTGAGGCTGTTTAGGTGAGATTCCCTTTGCTGCCACTCCTCCACTTCCAGTAGCATCCTCCCGCGCCCATGCCTGCAGTAGCACCACCCTCCCGCGCCCATCCCTGCAGTAGCCATCCCCAAGGGAGGAGCCGTTGCCAGCACTGCGGCTGCGGAGAGGAAGCTCTCCAGCCTGGGGCCGGAGCAGGTGGAGGAGAACCTGCAGGGGCCAGCATTCAAAGCAACCTTGTTGAGCGGCAGGCACCTGCCAGCAGTGGCTTGCCCGGTGCATCTCCTCCGTGCGTGATCCGACATGCCCGGTGTCAGCCCAGGATTAGAAGCTGAGATGGGGCATGCATTCTCAAGCGATGATTCCCTCTGACCTCCTCCCCTCTCACGTGATGCAATGGCTGAGTCTCGCTGTTCCAGGCCTCTGACACTTCAGAGGTCTGCAAAGCGTTGAGCCAGACTTGTTTTGTATTGCGGCTGAAATACGTCTGGGACAATGGCTAAAAGGAGACCTGGCTGTCTGCAGGAGTTGGAGGGTTTTAGAGGTACAGAGGGCTTCTATCCATCTCCTGCATGAATGGAATGTCTGAAAGAATAATTGGACTGTCTTTTTCCAATCAGAGGCTTGTTGCTTTTTACGTATCTTATTCCAAGACACTATTTTTTAGGCAATGTATTTGGTTCAGCAAGGGCACTTGGGAGCCTTCACCCAAGTCCTCACAGCCCCTGTGCTCAGCTGAGCCCTTTCACAGCACAGCAATGCCCTGTGCCAGGCACCGTCTATGACACAACGCTCTGTTAATGAGGCAGACACTCAAGCAGGAACATTTCTGAATAGAAACTGCACTGTCCAAGCATGAACAGTGTATGGAGATGGACCACTCAAACAGGACAGAGTGGTGGTGTAAAACCTTCCCCTTTCCCCTATATTAGTTGCAACCTTTATTCTTTGCCTGAACTGTTCTTTAGTTCAGTAGGCAGAAGGGCTTTGGTGGTCCTTTCCAGAATGAGAAGAAGAAAAAAATACCCTCACTCTTCCCAAATAATCTTTCATTGTCTTTAATCAAAATTTGCCTATGTGCAGAAGTGTAACTAGAGTTACTACTCACTTAGAGCCAAACTGAGCATTAAGTAGAAGTCAGGTGTTGTAGAAACCATGTGCTGGCCCTGCACACAGGGTTGAAATTCACTCAGTATTGTGTTGTGCACAGTCCATCAGGGAGAAAGTCAGTACAAGGAATAAAGAATATACAGCATTACTGTTGTTATCCTGTGTATATATATGATTCCACTGTCTTCCCTGTTGGCCCAGCAAGTGTTGATATTACGGAAGAGCGAGTCGGAAGAGCAAGCGACTAAACTCGCTGCAGGCGTGTCCACTTNTGTCTTCCCTGTTGGCCCAGCAAGTGTTGATATTACAGCAGAGGCAGCTTATCCAGCTAGAAAACAAGCTGGCTGCAGGACTAGCCATAGAGAAGATACTGGGAGAAGAACCAAGGTATGAGAAATTGCCAGAACTCAATGGGAATAAGTTATGTGCCTAAAACTGCCCCCAGAAGAACAATAAATCTTTTGCATTCGGAGGACTTTCTATTATAGAGGACTTCATAGCTCAGCTTTGTGAATGTGATTGTTTCAGCTGAGAGCTTTGCATGTCACAGGTGGCCCATGTTGGCTTCAGTGGTTTTTTACAGGTGCCTAAAAGAGGATTTGTGAGTTCTGATATATTGCCTTCCATATGTGAGACAATACTTAGTGTTACAGAAAGATATGACTTTTTGTGCTGTGCATTCCAGTTCACGTGTAACCTCCCACAATCAGTTCTACCTACCTTACCAACACGGAATTTGCATAGTTTTAAGAAATAAAAATGTACTTGGAGCAGGGAAAGTTCTACTGACTTTGTAACTCTATGACTATATAATATCTACCTTTCTGTGGATATGAGTTTAAGAGTTGGATCAGGTGTGCTGGAATCTCTTTTCCTACCCAGTCTGTTTAAAAGCAGGCATAAATGGTGTAAAGAGACTGACCAAAAAAGGCAGAGAACTGGATATGCAGCTTTGAAATTAGTTCAGGAGAATATCAGAGTCATTCTTTCCATTGTTATTTGAACGCACTCATTACTGCACAGTACAGTGTATTCTTTGGAAAAGGACTGCATATGGGGGAACAGATTGGACAGTGTTACAGTCTAGAGTTATTTGCTATTCACTCTGCAAGGTACAACTGAAAGCATAATTCACTGCAGGGACTAACTGAAAGGTGCGTATTGCTTGTGTGTGCATTGGCAAGCTGTCAAGGTGCTGCTGTGAGCTCTTCCCTGCTCCTACTCCCTGGTCCTGAAGTGGGTACTCCACTGTCCTGAAAAGCCTCTGCTGAACTGCAAAAGTCACATATGAAAAGACCACGAGGTTATTTGATCTGCCTCCTTAGCAGTGCTAGAGCTCATCTTTTATATTATTCAAGGCCTTTTTACTTTTTCCTTTCTCTCTCTCTCTCTCCACAGCTGTTTGAAGATATTCAATCCTTCTATGCACATAGGACTGAATTCAAGCTTTATGTCTAAACCACGATCAATGTAAACTATATTAGATTTCTAATATGGAAACCTGCCAGACTCAGTGGAATTCTGCACACAGTGGGGACCATAAGAAAAGGTTCAGATTTGAATTGTATCTTAAAACTTGCAATCTCTGTTCAAAAACAGATGAGTTTGCATCAAGGTTGAATGGAGAAAAAACAGTTTCGTTTAGTCACTCCAGAGAGGAAAGCCAACTTTTTTCTGGAAAATAAAAATGATAGCTGGAGTATGTGTTGCTGGGGTATCAGTGTGGCTCTGTTACCCACAAAGGCCTCCCATTGCAGCCAGCCTGCACAACTCTTCCTGTAGGCTCCATCCCACCCTTTCTTCCACTGCCCAATTTATGGCAGTAGCAGCCTCCCCAGTGTCTTGCCAGTGAGGCACCACAGCAGCTTCTCCTGCTGTTCTGTACTAATGACAGATATCAAAATCCCCTCTCTTCTTTACCTATGAAGCCCAGCTATGTCCTTACCACACTGCTCTGTTAACAGCTGTCAGATTTCCACACATTATCACGATAAGAGATATTCCAATTGTAATCTTCCCATGTTTTCCAAGCAGCATGACCTACAAGCAGTCCAGGTATAAAGAGAGGCAAAGGAATTTAATCTCTCTAAATGTCACACAAGGCATTTGTATGCTCTGACAGCTGCAAAATAACTCACTTCCCACTGCTGAGAATAGATATTTGTTAGTTAAAGCATAATTGTGTAACTAGGGCTTTTCTCAGCATTAGAAGGAAATTTGGGAGGCATGTCTTCAGTTGATACATGCAGGATTAATGATCTTGTCCAAAGTGCTTGTAAAAGACTAGTGTTGAGACAAGCCCAGAACTAAATGAGGCTGCCTTTATTAAGTAAGGCTGCTGTATTTGCACTAGGCAGCACAGCAGAAGAAAGACTTCTCCAACAGCTCATTTATTTATCTGGCTTAGACATTACTTATTTGTCATGTTTTAATAGCTCTGTGTCGATTATCAGTTCCTTTAGTCAAAATGGAAGTTGCATTGTCATTTGTTTACAATAGACACATTGAAAAAACATACAACACAGTCAATGCCTACTGGCAGGTTCTGGCCACTTTTGTCTAGAGAAAGCAGCACAATTTCTTCAACCCAGCTAAGGAAAATGATGTTTTTGGTAAGGCAGAGGCAGATGTCGTGTGATCTGCTGTAGACCTAGTACAATAATCTCAGCAAGGCAGCCCAAGCTTGTCGATGTGCTTGTGACAAAACAGCAGTAATGCAAGATTGTAAGCTCCAGACTACTTTCAGACTTATCTTGGAAAAGGAGGAGTGAAGGGGCGGGGGAGTGTAGTTTCTGCAGGACACATTTCTGCATTCAGATATGGGCTGCAGTAATCAAATCTCTCTTAGGAAAATTAAGGGCTTCAGGCTTCTTGGTATATTGCCAGGGCAACCTTTACTTGGACAAAATGCTGCTGCTCCTCCTTCCCCTGTGAAAATTTCATCACAAAAGATGATGATGCAAATTGCTTTATAGGATCACAGACACGCCTTTATTAACTCTGATTGGCACTGAATTGCAAAAGATTGGGGGTGAGAGAAGGGAGTAGTGAAGCAAGGGTAGAATATGAAGCAGACCTAAGAGCCAGGCTCCCCAGCCTGGAGTCTTTATCGTTACAAGTACCCACAGTCAGTGAGAGGTCGTGGCTGCTGAGCTGAATGAGCGTTTGCAGATTGGTGCCATTATTTGCATACACTTCCTTGTTCCAAAGAAATCTTGCAAAAAAACACATGCAGGGAAAGCACTGAATTTTCTGTCTTGACTGAAGCAATGCCTTCTGCAGAGTCCACCCATCTGCTTATTGACTTGCTCTTATAGATTAAATGAACTAGCCCATTCAGTTTTTATTTCCTCCTCCTCCTCCCCTTTTCACCTCTCTTTGGCAAAAGAAATAACTAATATTCAAAGGAAATGAGTTGTGAAACCTCTAATAGGCCGCTAACCATTAGTTTCTAAAACCCATGCTGGCAATGCAGTATTCTCCAGGGATGTTCAGCCTCAGATGGTTCTCTTGAATGAACAAAAAAGCTTGGGATGTTCACCTCTGTTTGGATGCCCTTAGAGAGCACCACAGCTCTTTATCTTGATGGGGTCAGTGTTCCCTCTCCCATATTCTCCCTCTCTCTCCCAACTGCTTCAGAGATTTTTTGCAGATGCACAGGTATAATTAGGAGTTTCTATTCTTATACTCTGTGCCTTCCCGCAACTCTGCTTCCTGTCAGGCCTCCCCCACATCTCACTGTTGGCACAACTGTGAGTCTGACCTGAGTTACCAGGACTTCCCCATGAGCTCCCATTCCTCCTCCAACCCAACTGCTTCAGAGATTGCAGCTCCCAAAGGAGAGCAGCAACATGGGCAATTTGGGCAATCTGCTTCCATTCACCCACTGCTTCTTCACTTTTCCTGGACTATGTTCCAGTTGTGAGACAGAATGATGAACAGAGCACTGCCGAGGTGCTACACAACAGGGGGAAAATATCCAGCATCTGACTTGCTTTTCCACTTCAGTCATGGGTTATCTTGCAATGGACTGTGACCATGCACACACACATCCCTACAAAGCCACTGAGAGCCAAGAGCATGGTATTCACCATGAGACCTGGAAGTTTGGACTTGCAGGCAGCTTCTACGCTTAGAGCAATGACAACAGTCCTGCTGTTGACCAAAGCACCAGACCAGGTGGACTTTTATCTGATGCTCTAACCTAGTCACTTTTTTGCCAAGTTACCTCCCAAGAGTCACATCTGCGAGTCACCTGGATTTGCTTGCTACTTTTACATTGACTTTTGGCATGTGAGAGGCACCACTGGAAGGCAGTAACACTGAAGCCCAAGTTCCTCCAAACTCTCCTAACACCTCTGTTGATGATGGTCTGGGAGGGTACAAAGCATAAGTTAACAGCCAGTAACAGCTTTGCAAGCCCTTCACTTGCAGAACACCTGTGGGTGTTAGTGCTCAGCCTTTGCTGTCTCCTTTCCCAATACCACCTGCAACGGAGGAGGGATCACAAAGAATCATGTGACAGGCTAAGGGGCTGTGGAGGTTGACTATGCCAGGAACTCTTGTCTTCTACCAAAACTCCTTTAAACACATAATGCAGAGGCACATGCATAGACACCGCATGGGCCATGACCCTTCTTTCATTCCAGGACACCAAGCACAAAAGCAACTCATGTCCATAGGACACAAAAATCTTAAAAATCCATACTCCTTTAACTGCATGTAGCCAACTCGCCCACTTACTCAATATTTTCTTTCCCTAAGTAAGACCCAATCTAACCTCACAGACTGTTGCTGCAGGGTTTGGAACAGGAGAACAGACGATAAAAATATGATCCTTTTCAATGTTTTTTTTGGTGTATAGCTGTCTTAATTTGTTATCCATGTGGCTCTATTCACCCAAGAGGGGGAAAAAAAAAAGCCATCAACCTTCCCTCTGCTTTCCTGCTGCCAAAATTAAAGGACTTTTTTTCTATAAAGGGAAGAGTTAGGTGGGAACAGCTCTTCCAGCATGTTGACTAACAAAACATGAGAGCTACACACCGTGCATGGAAGGGAGCCCAGTTTGGATTTGGGAGCTGCCCACTCACATACAAGGCCCTTCATTGCACAACCTGGCACACAGACACACACCTGTGCAACCCAGCTGGGAGACAGACAGGTGAGGCTCACAGCTCTTTGAATTCCCCCCTATAACCAGCACTGTCACAGTCAGGCAGTAACACTGGGGAAGGTATGCACTACATGACACCAGACTGATAAAAGTTAAATTAAACTTTGGGTTTGGGGAACAAGTCTCAGGACAATGTGCAAACATTTTGCCATATTACCATACACAAATAAAATTTAATTCCTTCCTAATGACACAAAAGTAAGACTTGACAGTGATGTTTTATATAACAAAATAACAGATTGTTGCATATTCACTGACTCTGTTACCATGGTGCTCAGCTATCCTTGAGCATATTATCTAGAAGAGTAATGTCCTCTGGGTATCATGGTGGTAAAAGCCAGTCCAGGGCTGACATTGTATGAGTCGGTCTTTTTTTTTTGTAGAGCTGTATTCTGAAATGCTCAGATCACTGACATGAATGTCAGCATGAAGGACTGCCATAAAGCTTCTGGCACTACCAGTGAGGTCATGGTGGAACAGAAAGAGAAGGCCAGAGTATTTCTTTTTAAAATATTTTGAAGGCAAAATATTTCATCATCCAGTGACTGCTATGGATGGCTGAGGAACAAGGCAGTCAAGGAAACAGATGCAGAAAAACTGTTGAAATACCTAGGCTTCTTCCTGATGAAGACATTTCTCACGAGCACTGCAGGTACCTCAGTGAAAAACAGATGATCCAAATGCGTATTTTTCCTTGAACATATTACAGCCATTCCACACAGGTATTGTACTCATCACCAGTTATTCATTAAGTAGCATGACTAACATCTGTCATGTGGTGTTTGTTCACTCATTATCTGTCCATGGGTGAAGAAGTCTGTTGCAGTGGTATGCAGGTTGTTTTGGTAAAGGTTTTTATTATTTTTATTATGATTTACTATGTGTTACTGTACATTCAGAGCATAAAACGTGCTTTTGTAAATACTTAAGCCAAAAGGTATGAACAATCCCAGAGAGAATTTTTGAACTTTCCACAAATGTCGTACATAAAATTCTGCATCATCTGCAGACCATCCTTACCTTCTCTGTGTGCAGAGACTGGACTGAATCAAAGAAGCAAAACTGCTCACGATAGTCATGACAGTGCACTGCTCAATTTAGCTATGGCTGGATGCATAACACTTGAAGGCAATGTTGGAGGTATGTAAATTTCAAGAGTTAAAAAAAAATGAAAGATGCAGAGTTGACAGGCATTGAGAAGTCATCAACCAGCCCAAAACAGACTACTAAGTGAAGAATGGCAGAGGCTTGAAGAGAGGCCCATAGTTCATACTCGGTATAACATGCAGGTTTTGCCACTATACGACAGGTTTCTTTTGCCCAAATAACATCTTTTACTTGCTCCATCTAAAACATTTTCTGACATTTATTCATTAATTCCAGGCTGTCCTAGGAAACATCTGTACAGCAAATGTGTCTTAGACATACAGCTTGGATGAAAGAGATTTCCTTTTGGACTGGACAGCCTGAAATAACGTCCTATGCAAATACAAATGATTGATACTTGTGGTATTGCTCACCACAGTGCTTTCTGCTGTTTGTCCCTTGATTTTTAATGAGATTTAAAAGCCTGTGAGTGAATAACCCCAGCCTTTTGATTAACTTAGCTAGCATGAAAAGCTGTGGGGCCTATGTGGCAGGTGGTGTGGGTTGACAATAGGGGTACTGTTTAATCCAAGGGAAACAAAGAGGAGAAAAGGGCCATGAATAAAAGGATATGGGATCTTTTCTGAGGTCAGGAGAAGCATATTAGATCAGAAGGTGCAAAGAGAGGCCAGCTACACAAAACATTCTTTCTTGCCACACTACTTGGACAGCAGCATGAAAGTATACCTTGTCATTGGTTCTGCAAAAGACAATGGAATCAAAGTGAAATATCTAAGTGCCTGAAGTTTGTTGATACTCAGCGGATCACCTCTACTTGCAGGAGTAGTTGGTTATGCTTCCTTGGGGAATAAACTATTCTTCCGGATGTTGCTCCTTACCAGGCTCACCTCTTTTAAACCCAGAGAAAAACAAGGAGACAGTCTAACTAGTGCAATAGCATTTCAACACAGAAAAAATGGTATGTGATTTACAGGTTTGTTTTTAAATACCGACTGACTCAGTTACTCAGAGTACTAATTATGCAATCAGTGATTGGGAGTTTAGAGTGGAAAGCAGAAATGTTGAATCAAAATCACAAACTTTCTTTAAAATGCCTGAAACTGTTCTTGCTCTTGTTTTGTGCTCTGTAACGGCAGTGGGTTGAGGGTGATTCGTGTCATTCCTTGTGCCTTGAAGATACCATTTCAATGTATAAATGGGCCTTTAGAGACTTAAAGACAGATGGAGAAGAGTACAGTTTCAAAATTTAATCAAATACCTTCCAGTTACAAAGCACAGATGTTCAGGGTCAGGAACACACAAGTGCAGCATTGCTGCAACGTGTCAGGCTACTGCTGCTGCTGTCAGAATAACCTAACCACTTGCAGGTGACTCAGAAGAAGGTGCAAGAGTACCAAAAGGAAAATTATATAATAGTTTGCCTACTGAAAGTTCTTCAGTACTTTCAGTCACTTGCCGTAAGTACTTATATACAATTTAAGCTTTTGAACCAGTGAGTGAGACAATGACAGATGCTCATATAATTTATTTGGCCAATGGTTTTTCAAGTTTTGCAAAGGTCTTGGGCCAAGTGATAACACCTGGGAGCAATTTTCATGTGGTAGTTGTGCATCATGAAATTCTTCTTTTCCCTTTAATTAAAAGGAAATTACAGCCTTTAAACTTCATGAAGCATCCCCCATTTTTGCCTTAACAAAAAAGATTAGCATAGCTTCTTTATAACATTTTAAAAATGTCTATGGTGATGCTTTTTTCTTGCTATTTCCTCTAGTATATATAATTTTTTTAACTCCTGCAGTTTGAAAATCCTTTTTTCTTTTTGATGTTTCCTTTAAATAACCGGGAAATCCCATATGCTTGTGGATTTTGTGGTTTCTCCAGTCCTAGCAGCTTTTAGGCTGCTAGGAACCTCTTGCAGATGTATTTTTATTGAGCACAATGTACATGAGTAGGAAGGACTGCTTAAGGACCATGTGATTTCCTGGGAGCAACCTCACCTGAGCATCCACTGGGCATGATTCAAAGTTTTATACAGGTATCTCCATATACCTTCTGACCAATGCACGTTGCTCTGCCTTAAATGTGCTCTCCTTTTTGTTTTCTCATATGCTCTTGCGTATTTTCTACCTCTCTCCTTTGTCTTTCCCATTCTCCTCTGTTCCCCCTCTTCCCATTTCAACTACATCTGCATGGGCTTATCTTAGCATTTCAGTTTGTGTAGTCCACCCGAGTACCTATATACCCCAAATCTCTTAGTGTTGATGCAGTTGAGATGAACTACTCTACTTCTTGAGTGTTTACTTCCTGTTGTGGGGGCTGGAGGAAGAAGAAAACAAGTTATCTTCACAAAAATACTGTTTGTAAGATGAACCGTGTCCACACCGGAAGCACTTTGCCAGTGTGCATAACACACCACTGTATCTCTCCCTGACCCATTTAAACCCATTTCCAGCCCCACTGGAACACGGAGGGGTGAGGGCTTGCACGTGGCTGTAAGCGGCTCCTGGAGAAGGCTTCTCAAACAGGGTGAGCTTCAGGAGAGCTTCAGCCTGGAAGGTGTTTTGAGCATCGTATGGAAAATGACTACCCGGTGTCTCTCTCTCTCTCTCTCTCCCAAACACACAGACATCATACATAGCGATATTTACTGAAGGTACCAAAGGCATGAAAGAAATGGAGATGCAGTTTCTGCTCCTAATGATCTGTAATGCCCACGTGTGGACGTCTCAGGGAAGGGGTGAATTCTGCAGACGGACACCTTTTCTCCTCAGAGCTCCTGCTCACCTTTCCCCCACGCATCCAGGAAAGCCAAAGACCTCGTTTCACAACCTCCCGGCGTCGAAAACGAGGAATTCCGCTGAACCTGCCGGCATGAGTAAAACAAAGTAAAATACCACAAGTAAAATAAAATTGAGCGACGCTACGCCGTCTTACCCTGACTCTGGGGAACACACGGAGAGGAACGCACGGACGGCTGCGGGCGCAGGGACCAGCCGCGCTCAGGGGCAAGAGGCCGGGGCCGGGCTGCCCTCTCGGCCCACACCGGCTCCCGGCAGGCAGGGCGGGAAGAACGGAGGTCGCGGCCCCGCTCCCCTTCCCCCAGGCGGCCCCTCGGGGGCGGGCGATGGCGATGGCCGGACCCCACCGCCGCCCTCCCGCCCCGCGGGGACCGCCCGTCCCTGGCCGGGCCGCGGGCCGGGTCCCGGCGCACCCCGCCGGCCTCTGCCCGGCGGCAGCGCCGCATGCGCGGGCGGGGGGGGAAGAGAGGAAGCGGGAGAGCACCAGATTCAAATCGCTGCTCTGGAGGGAGGGGAGAAAACTGGGGGAAGGAGACAGCCCGGGGGGGAGTGGAGCGGTGCGGAGGAGGGAGGAGGAGAGAGTGGGAGGGGAGTGTGGAAGGGGAGTGTGGAAGATTCTAAGGGAACGCGGCAGAAGCCGGGAGAGGAGGCACGGCGGACGGCCCGGGTAGGCAGAGGTGTCAGGGGGAGGACAGGGCGGCTTTGGGCACCCACGGCCGCAGCGCGGGGCACCCGCCCCGACTCGCCCACCCGCCGCGCACCGCCCGCCCGCCCTGCTTGCCTACCGCCGGCACCATGGTGGACAGGGGCCCCTTGCTGACCTCGGCCATCATCTTCTACCTGTCCATTGGGGCGGCGATCTTCGAAGTGCTGGAGGAGCCCCACTGGCGCTCGGCTACCGACAACTATAAGCGGCAAAAGACGGAGCTGCTCAAGCAGTTCCCTTGCCTGGGCCAAGAAGGGCTGGACAGGATCCTGCAGGTACAGCGAGCGGGCGCCGCCGGGCCGGGGCCGGGGCTGGGGCTGGGGGTGTCGGCGGCGGCGGCAGCAGCAGCAGGTGCTGCCGGGCGCCCTGGAGCGGAAAACCCCGCGCCCGTGGGCGGGCGGGCTGAGGAACCAGCCGGGACCAGGCACAGCCCGACCGTGTCTGTGCCTTCACAAAGCCCGGTGCCGAAAATCTGTCCCTCGAGCGGGAGCGTAGGAAAACCTCTTAATCGTTCCTAACTACTTAATGATAGAGCCTTTAAATGGGTCCGCGTTGCCTTCTGTTTCCCTCTGAGTGCTGAAGGAGCTGGGGGTTGATTTCAGCCTTAGCTGGCCGGCCCAGAGGAGCCGCCCGGAGTGTGCTCCCGCCCGCTGCTCAGCCCTGCGCCCGTGAATGCGGCTCTTGTTTTAGCACCCAGGGTGGTTCCTTCTGCCTCAAAGGATGTTGTGTTAAGAGGAAGGGAAGGTGAAGCCAAGTGTCTCGATCCTCTTGTGTTTGGTCTGATTTTCTTCCCTTTCTCTTTTTTTTTATTTCTTCCCTTACTAAATGCTGGAGAGGTGCCTGGGGGTCCCGGAGGTCAGCCGGGGTAACTGGGGAAAGGGTGCACGGCTCGCACGGAGGGATGCTCGCAGCTCTTGCGCTGTTATACTCTAGGAGACTGACTTTTTTTTCCAAGCCATAAGGAGTTGATAATCGTCCTGTCTCGCTCATCTGGCAGAATGCCTCTTCAAAACTAATTATTGATTGATAGCGTGTATTATATCCGAGAGCAGTATAAACTTAGTTAGTGCCTTATGGACGTAGAATCTGTTAAAATGTCGTGGTAAGCAATAGTGACCTATGAAACACAGGCTGCCCACATATGTGGGGCTCCGGTGGTGAGAATGAGCCGTTTGGGACTTTCATTTCAGAAGTGTTTATTCTGATTAGATTTTCTGTTCATTATGCTTTGGAATTTTTTGAAAATTATTTTCTTGCCAAATTCACTAAAAAGAGTATTAAAATGCTCAAATACAGAAGAATGGCAAAGTGGCTCATTAGTTTTCTTGGTGTAATCGATACTCTGCAAGCTTAGAAGAGTATAGGTTCTTTCTCCTAAAAGTTCATGGTTGAAGTTCCTTTTCTTCAGTTGGTGGCTTCCTTCTGTCTGCTTCAGATAGCAGAGCTTTCTGGTGGCAGTGTCCTTATTGTTACCATCTTAGTGCCCTGTTAATTGTCTTTGTGGTATTTAGTGGAACAGGTGGATAGAGGCTTGAAACTATAAAGAGATGTCAGAAAATGAAAGACATGCTGTGTGTTTGGAGTATGTTTTTGCTGTTCTAGAGTCTTAATGAAATCTTATTCAAGATTACATCCCAAACCTGTTTTAATGTCCTCAAGAAAAAAACCTTGTTTGGATTGGGATGTGCCTCGCATGCTTAACTTGCTGCAGACATAATGTAGAGTCTACATTCCGCCTCAGTTTAGGATGAAAATTATGTTGGTATGAGCGAATCATTAGGGGGTTTTATTTTTGTTTGTTTTCTCCCATGATGCGTATCACAATGAACCCTGAAGTGGCAGAAAGTTGGGGTCTTTTGGTTTGGGTTTTTTTTTCTTAAAATATAAGATGACAGTCAAAAAATGTGGAGGGCCTTCCCTCTTTAATGCATTAGCCCCTGGTGATAGTCTCATACCTGGTTTGAGGTTTCCCTCTGCACTTCTTCCAGTCATATCCTACTTTCCATGTCCAGTCTTGCTGGTCTGATGATCCCACATAGATGTTCTGTTGTCATCTTAAGCTCAAGTTAGCTCAGAATGAAAATGACTTTATTTCACTTTTATTGGTAACTGCAAGCTTTACTGCCTGCTTTCTTTTAGACTTGTAGTTTTGTGCCTGTTCGTATTCTTCTTCTATGTAAGAAGTGATGGGAAAGAGGGGGGAGTGTGTCACATCTGACAGAGGACGATGACAGGGTGCAATTGAACATAGTTGAAGCTAACTGTGATGGGGGAAATCATGTAAGGACATCAGGATTCTGTCCTGAGTAAGCTGTAAAGTATATCAGAAATAGTCTTTGTAGTTGTCCTTTCTCAGCCACTCAGTGCTGCTTCTGTTGGGTTCTGCTGCATCTTTAAAGCATTGCTAGCACATCTTTCAGAAATCCTGATCATCCTCTTCTCTTATTAGACCTCCAAATTTATTCTCTTTTAATAAATCCAGAACGTTGTTGATTTGAAAAATGGGCTTTTAACACCTCCTCACCCATCCTCATCCCCATTTCTGTCTTTTTCCTCCAACCCTCTTCCTCTAGCTTCTTTTGTGGACTCCCTAAACTTGTTCTTGGGATTTTGCATGGTTTAACTCATTTTTCTGCTGTTGTCTCTTTTTTTAAAAGGCAATTTCATCTTGAAGCCTTTTCTTTCACTGTTTTTGGTCCCCACCGATACTCATGTGACTTTACAGACCATGTTGAGCTTTGCCGTTACTTCTCTGATGTTCTATTTAAGACCCCCATTTAAAACATACTGGATAAAGTTCTTCAGCAAATATCACCAACTGCGGAATTTTAAATGGGTGTTGGTAAAATGAAAGGATGCCAAGAAATGTTCAAGTTAAACTAACAATACCAATTTTGTTTCCAGAAGCAGCCTGAAAGGTGACAAGGACTGACTTATTCAGAGACCGGTCTCTCTGCTGCCCTTGTTCCCCACCCAGGTTAGCTCGTGTGTTCCTTTGAGCCTAATGCTAGCTGTAAGTGCAATGGAAACTGTGTGGAATGACTACAAAGCTAGATCTGCAGCTTGAAAAAGCTTGAAATGACAAGCAGGTTATCAGCACAGATTCTCAACTCATGTACAGACCAGTATCCCTGCACCAGCAGCTCAGCTGATTATGAAGTGAGCTGTATTTGGTCAAATACTGTCTAAAGTTTATTTTCTGTAATAAAATTTTCACAATGTATTACAGTAGAAATATACCACAATAAATGTTTATTGAAGACTGCTTAACACACTTGAAATTTACAAGCTGAAAATTGTAGGATATGCTAAAAAGAAAGCCTTTTTCCTCCATCCTGAGAAATACCTAAAAATAAACTTGCTTGAAAGCAACTTTTAAGAGTTTCTCACGTGAATAATCCATTTGCTTTTGATTGTTGAGAGTACTGTATTACTTATCATAACTGTAAGAGGTAAAGAAAGTACTTAAACACTTCTTGGAATAATGCTAGGTAGACCCTGATTTTAAAGGTGACTCACCCTGGGCAGTGTATAGGCTCGTTTCTGCCTGTCCATGTTCTTCTGGGTAGAGCTGATTGCTCAAATGTAAATGTGGTTGAGATGCCACATTATTCACATTGTTTAAGCCTCCAAAGACCCTTAACCAGAACTGTGTATTGACACATGGAACTGTGTAATCTCCCATCTCTATGTACAATTACTTTGGAAGAGAAATGTCTCATAACTCTTTGGAATATATGCAGAAATTAACATTGTTAGTATTAATGTCACTATACCACATTTATCATCATTGTAGAATCCTAAAAGTAATGTAACAGCTTTGTCTGGTGAAACAAGTGTACGGCTTGTCACTGCCACTTGTTTCAGTGGCCCTAAGTCCTGGGACTCTTTAGGAAGGGCAGCAAAGCAGGGGTCCGGTGATGACACCTTTATCTACCCTGCTGTAGGAGGGAGTTTGGAAGACTGAAGCAAATATAAGGTGATTCAGTCATTTCCCTCTTCTCCAGTTCCTTACTTTTACTCTTTGTTGCTCCATCCTGGTTGTGAAACATCAGCTTAATGATAAAGGAGCTATTCATGCAAGGAGGTGCCCTCTTGACCCTCGTGTCTATTCACATGAGCGAAGGTTTGCCTTCCCTGGGCTGTGTCTTATTTACTGGGAAATCTTTTACTTGCCCACCAGAGCCATTGAAAAATGATATGCTTCCCATTGATAAACATCAAGGCTAGTGAAAAGAAAGGGAATCATTTGCAGATGAGTGAAAATGGCTACTTTCAAAACAGCAATAAAATGAAAAGAGAAACTGCTGGCTCTGTTTAGGGGAAGCAGACAAACATACTGAGTATGAGAACAAATAGTTGACGTCTTTATTTGAAAAGCCTACAAGACTCTAAACAAGCCTGAGATATAACTTGAGAAACCTAAATGTTTAGACTTAAAGCCCAGTGCTGTGAACAAACATTTTAAAAATACTTTTAAGGATAGCTGCTGGAATATACATGGCACATGGTTTATGCTAAAGGAAATAGGAGTTAAGTGGATTAATAGTAGTTTCTCCCCTGTTTTTTAAAGTGTCTTCACTTTTCACAAGTACCTACAGGTGCATTTCCAGGATTTTCACTTGTGTTTGAAGATGGTGAAGCTTGCTTCTAGATATGAATATTCTTGGAATTTATCTTAAAATGTAAAAATTTAAGAACATTCTCTGATTCCTAACAATGTTTCCCATGTTGCTTTACTTTCAAGCTGCTACCTCAAGGTTTAAATCTATGTGCAATACTTTTTAGAGTCTGCAAACTAGTTTTCTTAAAAATTTGAACTAGGTTTTCAATGCTTTGTTCAGCATTTAACAGAGATGATGGCTTTTGGTTAGGCTTTGTAGAATGAAAATTTGGTTTTCAGTGTAAAGTTAATAGGGGCATCTTTTTCATAACATTTTCCCTTTTTTGTACTCTTAAGGAGATGCATAAATGAGATTCTAGACTTACTTGGGGTTGTTTGTTTGCTCTTTACCTTCTTGATCTAGATCCCTTCCACTGAAGATATTGAAGGTGGGGTGGATAAATAGGGGACTGAATTAATTGTCTGGAATGTCAGTTGACTTGTCTCCTTCAAGGCTAAGCCTTTTTCATCAGCTGAACAAAGTAAAGCTGAGCATCTTTCAGACAAGGACAAGTGACTGCCAATGAAACCAAGTTGTTAACTACTTCTAATGTCTTTCGTATAAAAATTTGACGGTGTAAATTAAAGCTTATGCTTGTGAAATAGGTATTCCTAGGTTTTTCAAATTTTTATATCTTTAATTATGCATCCTCTAAATTCAACAGGTATAAATTGAGATGAAAATGTGGGGCCACTGACCACAGCTGACTAAGATGCCTCAGAGTGTGAGTTATGGATATTGCCACTGCAACATTAGAAAAGAATTGAGGACAGGCAGCACAGAATCATTTAGGCTGGAAAAGGCCTGTGAGATCAGAGTTCAACCTTTGACCAAACACCAACTTGTCAGTGGACCCTGGCACTGAGTGCCACGTTCACCTGTTTCTTGAATGCCTCCAGGGATGGTGACTCCACCACCTTCCTGGGTAGTCCATTCCAATGCTTAACAACCCTTTCTGTGAACAAATTCCTCCTGATGTCTAGCTGCATTACTCCACTGCTTTTCTCTGTGTGTTTCTACACATAAAACCAAATGTAAGCAGGCATGCTTTTCTGTTGCGTTTTCTTTTTTCTTTTTCCCTGTTTAACCATTAAATTGTTTGAACTTTCTTGGACCATAGTTAAACAAAGCTGACAGTGCATACACTGCAACTGCTGATGGAGCAATAGCAATCGATCAGAAGCTATAATTTTTCTGCTATGGGCTTTTCCTTTTTCCTGTTGTGAACTTAATCCTTGAGTGTTCCTAGTTTGCTGTCCTTCTGTTACCTTAGAACTGAATGTTTGTGTTACCTTACATGTTACCTTCTGCTACTAGGTGTGTTTTTGGCAAGCTGTGCTCTGGAGACCATGGCATGCAAGTAGTTTTGCAAGTTATCAACAGCTTGTTCTATGCTTTGGTTCATACTGTTTATATGGTTTTTGCAAGATGCCTTCTGTAGACAATGAAGATACAGTGTAATGATGACTTTGTACAGACTTCCTTTTTAAAAACACATCATTGTTTTTGCTATTAATACTAATTAAACACGAGTTGTTTTGCTTTTCTCTGAATGCTGTTGACTTTCAGAACAGTTGTATTCCTTACCGGTGGTGCAAGTAGATGTCAACATAGTAATATACAACCCTGAAACAAACTGGATTACAAGTGAGAGTAAATAATCTGATAGCTGGGGAGCAGAGGAGAATGCTTTTGCACTTTGGTGCTGTGGATCTGCCGATCGCAGTATCTGTGATTTGCAGAGGTTTTACTTTGTTCTGGCACTTGTTTGATTCTATCGATTGAATACATATGAATGTGTAGTTAAATTTCTTCCTGGAGTAGGTTGGAGCAGTCATATGTCTTTGGGCTTTGTTTAGTCCAAACTGAGTCTGCTCTGTAGTATGTAACAGAATGTTGTAACAGGACAAGTGGAAGAGTTGCACTCTTTAGTTAAATTAAAATCCCGCTTGTGGTCATACCACAGGTGCTACAGACATCCTCAGGAGAGCCACACTTTGAGGCAGATTGAACTTTTAAAATAAGCATGCAATATGTACTCTGGGTTTTTGCAGGCTTCGTCTGCTGAGGGGATGCCCTGGGCTTGAAGGAGCTTTGTCTTCTTTTATTTTCTGTCTTGATTCTGTCAGGTCTCTCATCAGCACGGCTGGTTCTAGCATTACTAGATCTTTTCTTTAAAACACCAGGTTCTTTAGCAGGGAACTTCAGGCTGGCTGTTTGTTTTCTGTGTCCTCCCACCTTATATTATCATGACTTTATATTGGAGTTTTTAGATTTTACTCTGTTAGTTATGTCCTTACCAACGCTTGAATTGTAGGCAGGAGAGATTGTTCCTAGGCATGTATTGCCCTAGTAGCTCTATTTACAGTCAAATCAGTAAGGANCTGCCTTAATGAAAAGGTAGATACAGTTTGTCATTGAGCAAACTGGCAAATACTAAATTGATTTTGTTCTGTGTCAGCATCTTCTGTCTTTGTTCTGTGTTGGAAAATACTGTATAAGCAGTTTCCAACTGATGAGAAACAAAACCCAGACCTGTGTGTCCCTTTGAGGTTGCAAGAGGTGCAAAAACGTCCCCATTGGACCTATCACAGATCTCTGAATTCTGATACTTCCTAACAACAGTGACATTTAACATTCCTTTGGACTGCAAAGTAAGTTATGAGATTGTCAGATGATGGCAGTGAGTGAGTAATAGCTGATGGAACTTGAAAATAATTCTGCAAAGGGTTATGGAGGTCCCGAGGTAGAAAGCATAGGCAGATATGATATGGCAGTTTTGATGACCTGGTTAAAATATCAAATTATCAGTGATGAGTTCTCTGCGTGACCTCCAAATGCTCCTATTGCTGCTCTTCTTTGCTACTCCCAGCCTACTCCAAAGGAGTAAAAAAAGCTTTGGAGGAAAGTTGCTCAAGAATCCTGTTTGGTCCCTCACTAGGGAAACAGCAGTTTGTAAGTAGGTTAGTTCTGGCCTGTAATGGAAGTGAGGTTGATGAGTCTCCTCCAGGCACCAAAGAAACAGGGGAGCTGTTTGGAGCCAAGCAGCTGAACAAGGAGAAGGGGTCTAATCAAGCTCACTGTGATATAGACTTCTCCCTTAGCCTCTCTTGGATTAGTGTGGCTGGAACACTCAACCTACCACATGCTCAGCTCTTCCAGTTGGTGTTAACCAGCTACAGAATGTAATGCAAATATGTTAGAATCAAGTTAAATAGTTGATCTATGATAACTTCCCAGTTAAGGCTTCAGGCCCGTCTAAGTGGTGTGTACGTGACTGCAGAATGACCAGAGGGCAATCGACACTTGCCTTGTTGGCACAAGGGTTTTTGAAGGTCACTGGAGTTTATGCTTCACTCTTTCTTATTTTTATCAGCAGACTCTGAAAAATTTTCACCTATGTCACTATCAATTGCCCTTTTAAAATACGACTTGCCCGCTTCCAACTTTTTTTATGGCTTTTCAGCTGGAAGGCAAGGGAAGGGAGAGAGTCCAAAAATTTTTGAAGTTGCATCTGTTCAGCAGCAAACCCAGTAGTCATCTTTAACAAATAAAACAGAGACACAATACAGCGATACCAGATTTTTCAGGTAGTGTTTTAAGTGGGTCCTGACTACAGGATAACAGTGCTTTTTCATGACGTTGTTACATATTCTTTGCAAGGTCCTAAAGCTGAATAGATGTCTTTATCTTATATTTAGGGGAAGTAAAATATAGGTCAAACTTTGAGAGTGTCTTGGCTTTATTTGCATGTTTTAATAATGCTTGTTCAGCTCTGCTACTATTAGACATTTGGTTATTTGGACAGATGACTGCTTCTTGTCTCCTAGTGGAGAAACACTGTCATAAAGTAGTTTCACACTAGATGTTGACTAGGTGCTTTCAGCTAGTGCTGTGCATCTAGAAAATGTGAATTCTGTGCCTCATAGAACAACCGTCTCACTTACTTGAGGTAACTGCAGCTTTTCTGTGGTTTTGTTGACACCCTTAGCGTCTTGTGTGTGAGCAGCTTGTAAACTTGAGGGTTCTCTACTTGTACGAGTGCTTCCTCTGTCTCAGCTTCTGAGAAGGTAATAGATGCTGCTGAACACTCACAGATGTCAGTTGCAGGAAATCCGGGCTGGGAAGGAAAAAGAGTAACAGAAAGCAACAACTGTGGAACTTCTGCCAGTTGATCCCTCTCGCCTTTAAAACAGGAGCAAGATGACAAAGTGGTTTGGCTTTCATAAATCCTCAGGGATGGGACAGTTGAGAAGTGATGGGGCACAGTCTGTTAATTACCTGCCACACATCAATGCTGTACGTTACCCTTTGCCTGCAATTTGTCTTATATTAGCTGTTCAGGAGAAAATGTATGGGAAATTTCATGTATCTGAAAGTGTGCATGGTTTGGTACTCTTAAAGTGGAAAGATTTTTCACTTGACTAAGCTTACGTTTTCACTTACTTAAATAATCCTTTCTACAGGATATATGCAATTGCTGGTTTGCCAGTGGGGCTTGACCAGGAACTAGATGTGGTGCAGGACTGAAAAGATTATTGGAGAATTATTGAAGCAGTATCTGTTCTGCTTTCTGTCAGTTAGTGGTTGGAAGCTCCCTTGGTAAGAAAGCCCCTTCTGTGTACTTAATAGTATAGTGCCAAATGTATTAAAATAGCAGAAGATAGTGTTCCAGTGCATGTGTTGTGTGTGTGGTTTTTAATGTTATACAATTCCTGCAAAAAAAAAAGTGGGGGGTTGTATACATGCTGACACAACTGGGTTTAAGAAGTACTCTAATGCACAGCCAGCTCTTAGCAGCAAACTGATGTCAGTCCGATTCACTCACCCAGCAGAAGAAATAGACTAGGCAAACCGAGCTATTACAGGTCTGAGAGTGTCTAGGTCAGACTGTTTCCTAGTCTGTTGTCTCTGGTACTGATCACACCTCTTTCTAGCCTGCTGCAACTGCGCCACCAGGATCTCTGTATTTGAAAATATTTGTTGAGAGCAGCCTCCACTCTTTCCCCAGTCCTCCTCAAAGATCAGTCTTGAGTTAAATCTAGTGTTGAAGAGATTTATAGTAAGTAACATGAAACCACTTTATTTCAGGTTAACCCCTGGATAAAGCTAAATACATTAAAACAGAAATCTCAAAGGTAAGAGCCTTTCTGTGGCAGGTCTTTTGCCCTTGTTAGACCCCTTAAGATAAGCCCATCACCTTGCTATTCATACAAAGCATCCTGTCCCTGTTGACACTGGAAGCGTGCCATGCCTCCTCCTCCTGCTGCCTGATACAGGAATGGTATAGGGAGATACACTGGTGTGATTGAGGTTATGTAAAGTTTTTGGTTGACCGCGGAAACCTGGTTGTTTGGCTTAACAAGGTGGCTCAGTTAATAGCCAACAGTCTGTCTTTTTCTTGTTCCTGTTCTGTAGTTCAAAAGTCTACCTGATTAAAAATGTTGTTACAAGTAGTACTCTGCTCCACCCAAGTCTGATCACTTCCGGTTTTTCTTATTGGATGCTCTTGGGACAAGCAAGACTTTTATTCTAGCATGTGTAAGCTCACTGAATTGTCAGACAAGTAAGTTGTTTTACACCAACCTGCATTTTTTTGTTTCGTTTTTAGCACCCGTTTCTCCTTAAAATAGGTTTTTAAATAGGAAATAAGGTGTGTGATGCTGCTAGCATGCTTTGGCAGCAGCTTCTAGCATGTCTTCAGAGAAACAAGACCTTTAAAGTTCTGTTGAAATTTGGGGATGAAACACAAAAGTGCTTGTGAAACCAAAAGTCTGTGTATGACATTTTCCTCCTAGTGCCTAAGAAACTGTACAGCTTTTAGAGTGTTCTAAACAAGTATCTTTCTGCAAATTTCTTAACCTGAAGCATATTTTAATGCATGGCTATAAATGGGAGAGAAGGTAGTATGCAGTGTTACTCTATGCTTCAGTTCACTCACTTAGTTGAAAATCTTATTTGGCCTCTCTAAGCAAAGCTGTCAAGCTTTGATTACTTGTGTTTTGACTTGTCCTAATTAACTATTCTTACACACTGAATGCATGGCAGGTTGGGGGGGAGGGGGTGGCGGGAAGCTTCATTTTAAACTCGGTTTCCTCTTCTACTTCTCCTGTGTAATACCAACATTTTCTCTCCAACTCCCCTGCATCTAGTAAATTCATCTGAATAAACTGTGTTTCTATTGACAATAGGACTGTTTTGGTTTCATTTAAGTCTAGTTAAATCAATTGCAACTGAAGTGAAATGTATTATTTTGGAAACAGACTGCTGCATGTGTTACCATCTGCTTATGCAATCGGTACCAGCTCTGTTGCAAGAGTCTCATGCAAACACTGTCTGGTTCTAACCCTGCCTAACATAGGTCACCAGCTGGTGTGAGGGCTTGATTAAACTCTTGACTCTTCTGCTTCCACTTTCTTATCTCTGAAATGGGGACAACAGCGTTTTCCAAAGCCCTTCTAAAGGGGAGTTGGCTACATTTGTCACCATGTATGCATTCAGATAGGAAGGAAGCCTAATCTGGTATTATAGATTATTCCAATGTCTTCATTTCAGTTGATGCAACATAAAACTTGTTAAAATACTTTTTTGTTTCTTTTCCCCATCCAAAGCAAAGTGTGTTATAAGCATATTGGAAAAGAAACCCACAAAATTAAGCTATATCAGTGAAAGCTATGACATAGTCTGATAGGTTTTGTTTTTGAATGAGAATGATTATGGGCCAATGAAAAGTAGGGACACTCAGCATCTGCAGAACAGCTGTAGTTCTCATGCAGCAATAACCTTTAGCTAATTTGTCTTCAAAACATGTCTATGTGGAACTTGGGAAAGTGAAAAGGAAACATTTCTATTACTGCATTAATCAAAAGAGCAAGGGAATGCTGGTAAAGAACTGAATATGCTTTTCGTCAAAATAGTTTATTAAGTAGTTCATAAAACTGGAATCTAGTCCTGAAATTAATAGGGGGAAAAATCCATATAAACTGCTAAATTCTGTAGTCATGATCTGTCAAAAAAGCCTCTTCAAAACTGTTGGTATTTACATCCATTGCACATAAATCGAAAGGAGAAATAAAATTAAGCAACATTAGTTTGCTGAAGCATGGGATCTGCAAGTATCACAAATAGGGAAGCTTCAGTATTGAATTCTGCAATGACAAAATAGTTCCATTTAACCTATTTGCTGAATTAAGAGTTTCACTTATTATTTAACTCTGCAGAAAGTCACAAAAAGGAAATAACCTTGTTGATCTCTTTCCATTAATATCCCTCACATTGTTTGTCCTGTGAATTATGACTTATAGGAAAATTAACTGTCCGTGCTATACATCATGCACAAGCAAATCTTGAGCAGTGTATGCTGTAAAAATATTGACATGCCTCCAAGAGGTTAATTTCCCTACAGATTAGACTTTTTTTTTCCAAAGGAAACAGTAACACCTATTTGTACTGCATAATAGAACTCCGATTGTTGAAATTGTTTTTTATGGAGTCTTACCACCTAATTCTCAATCACTTCATGTTTCACTCTAAAACAGAAACTACTCCAAAACTTGGGGGGTTATTGCAGATTTAATTAATTCTCTCATCACAGTAGTTTACCCCTAGTTTTCTTTTTTACACATCTGGGCTGGGAGGTCCCTAATCAAGCATGTTGTTTGCTAGTCGTTATGTCAAAGAGAAATTAGCAGCAGGACGGCAGTGGTTGGTAGTGAGGGAGAGCTTTATTCATTCAACTGTAATGGTTCAATTTGCCAAAACCCCTCAAAATTCACCATGTGGCATCTTACAACTGCTCGGTTTCTGATCAGTGGTGTTAAGTTCACTTTCTCTTCAAGGCTTGATTGCATGCTTGATGTTATGAGATAGAAAGATCAACAAATATTTCCAAGACCTGACTACTCTGTTTTTCTGTCAGTTCACATGAGCAATGCTGGGTTGGCTTCAATTTGCCTTAGTTGAGGAAGTGTGCTTAGATCCAACCCTGTTTGGGCTGAACATCCTTCTGTGATTTTATTCTTGAATTTTACTGCATGAAAAATAAAGCCTCAGATTTGGGAGATTCCTTTCATTAAAGGTAGTTTGGGAAAGCAATGGGAAGTTTCCATGAGGGTGGAGAAAGACAAAACTCATTGCAGACCATGAAATCAATAAGCATTATCCAAATCATGTCTGGGCAGACTACAACAGGTTTCCACAAACACTCATGTACACAATGTGAGGACTTTTTAGAAAACACGTATATGTGTTTTGACTGAAAATGCCTTATACTGCCTATTTTTAAAACACTGTTTTGTAAAATAGATGCTTATGATGGAAAGCTGCAAAGACAAATGCAACTCTGTGTTGCTTCTTACAAAACAAAAGAACAGAATTATGGAGTGGTTTGGGTTGGATGGAGCCTTAAGGATCATCCAGTTCCAACCCCCTTGCCATGGGCAGGGACACCTTTCACTTGACCATGTTGCTCAGATTCATGTTCTGTTTCCATTGTCAGATGGAATATTTTCATGCAAAATCTGCTTAATCCAAAGAGGACAGCTCTTGTGTTATGTCTGTAGCCGTAGACGTAACAGCCATCTGTAAACCTTCAGTAGAATAGCACTTTGTACAAATAAGGAGTGCAAATTATCATTACAAAATCAGTAATCTTGACTTGTACTTCTTTTCAATGTGGTCTTCAGATAAGGCTTCACAAAGTCAGTAAGGAAATGCATCCACTTCGTAGAACCACTACTATATTCCGTAAAGGAAATTATATGTATTCTATAATACATATAAAGCTCAAACCTTAAAGACCTTCTTGTTAGAAGTCTGCCACGAGAAAAAAAAAAATCAAGCTCGTGCTGCAAAAGTATTACTCTTCTATTCATCAGTAGAGTTGTTTCTTTCCAAATAATTTGGTTTGCTCTTCACCGTTTCTCTTGGGCACTCAGCGTTGTGTCCATCCTTGAGGAAGAGCTCCTGTGTGCCTTTGAATGCAGCCACAGAAAATGGTAAAAGAGTAAACACTTTCTCCCAACATCTCTCTGAAGAACTCCTTCTCTCTTAATAAAAGGATTTTGCTAGAGGACAAAAGTATGCTCCCCAGTGCACTATAGTAGTAATAAGGATTCCAGATCCAAAATCGTACCTCTGACACCACATTGCAGAAATGTTTACATTAGCTGAACTAATCACTGTTAATCTGGATCTTGGTTTAGGCAGGGAGGTTCTAATACACTGCCACGCTGAATGCTTTGATTAACTGCTTTATTGTCTGGTTGAGAGCCTATTTTAATTTGCAGCTTAGTTTCACTCAGGCTTATTTTTTGTTGTTATTTTTTCTTATACCAAACTGGCTTTTTGTTTAAATGGCTTTTGTTTGTGGTCCTGCATTACAGTTTCTGATACAGTACAAAGAAAGCAATGCTATCTCCTCTCACCCTTTATTTTTGCAGTACAACTTGCTTATCTTCTCTAAATAAAATTGATGACAAAATCTATGTTGTTCTCAAGGGCAATGAGGTCCAGTTTCAAGATACGGAAGTTTTAGAACTCTCCTCTTACTGCAGGCTAATTCAAGGAGAATTTAAGTTCACAGCATAGAGTGAAGTAGGAAATTAAGGTAACTGGGTGCATTTTAAACGGTATTTTGCTAGTCTGTTCTCTCTATAATCAATCTAAGTCAAGTGTTTTTTCTGTGGTTCTCTTCTACAGGCAGGTACTTCTGTTATTAATTTGAGAACCTTTCCTGGAACTATTGTTTTTTCTATTAGTTTTCAGATATTGCAGAAGTTGGGAAGCTAGGAGGGTTAAGTTTGATCTCCATCCATTTGTGTGTTCCGTGGGAGATAATTCTCCCATCATTTCAATGGGGATTGTTTGGCAGGATATTTTCCACTAACTTTAAAACTCTCTGTCTTTGTTCTCTATTTTTTTATATTCTATATCTTTTATATTTTTTCTATATTCTCTATCTTTTGTGACACACAAAAAAATGTGCACTTGCATCTTGGGAAGCATCATATCCTCAGGAAAGAAATTCCCTTGATTAGGTTTATTACTCAGCTGTAACTTTCCCTGCAAAGCTCAAGCATATCAATACACTTGGTGATGTTTGTGTCCACCTCGGAGGGAAGGAAAAGGTGGTGGTACTAGTTACCAGCACTGTTTGAGCAGCTAATCTTGCAGAACATTACACAGTACTAAGACTGTTTCTCTGAGTAGAAGCAACCATAAGGACTTTTTGTAGATAGAATTCATTGCAGTGATCAGCATTTACATCTATATGAATTGCTAAAATGGCCAGCACGTGAATGTCTGGTTTTAATTGGGGGTGGGAGCTGGTGGGTGGAGGGTGTGCAGGGGAAAGTAGGAGAAAACAATATTCAATATAGCAAATGCTGGCACTATAGAGTGCCATAAAATTTTTATCCTCAAGTCTTATGGATCCCGTTTCATGCTGCTCATGCTTTGTCTAATTTTATTTGTCTATTCAAGCAGGGAATAGCTGGCAATTTACCTTTTCTGTTTCCAAACAATGATGTGGAATTAATTTGCCTGTAAACTCACAAATTGTTTCCACTGGACTGTGTCCTGAAGTTTCCAGACTCATAAATATTATATTTAAACCACAGTTAGAGTTTTATGTGTCTTTCAGGTGCAGGCATGTAAAAAGATGATTCTTTACATCTTCTCTAAATTAATGATTTACTGCATGGCCTTCAGATAACAAGCTAAAACCAGAGTAGAGCATATATCTTCTAAATTTGTATGTAAAAACTTCCCCCCCTTCTTGTCTCTGACTAATGAGAGCTATTTCTGGATAATAAATTGAGATTATACATGAAGAGCCTGATTTCTGCTGTCTAATATGGGTTAATTAACAGATTGCCTTTCTGAAGGATCACTTAGTCTGATTAAATTTTAATTGAAAAACAAGAAAACAGATGACCATTTAAAAGACTGAAATAAGGAGTGTTTCTGTCTGTGACAAATGTGCATTCTCTACCCTCATTCATTTTGCCAACTAGGAAGCATATAGAGTAAGATGACACAGAGACAAAAAAAGGTGCTTGTGCCTGTACTACTGTCTTTAATGAGACTGCCCTTTGCATGTTAAATCAATTATTTCCTCTCTTCACTGGGTTGTCACTGTCAGCAGTTATGGATTAATAAAGCTCAGTGCTTGGTCCCTGTTACAAATTTATCATTTTAGCATTGTTCCCACAGACACTTTGCACTTGCAAAAACATAGAACAAAACCCATGAGAAAAAACCCTGAAATGCCCAGATTGAAATTTGTCACTCTGTTCTTTTTGAGACTCAGTCCACTGAAGACCTTTCTGCATTGTTTAACGTGTGTCTAATTGGTGTTGTGTTCAAATAATGATGCCAGAGAGAAAGGGTGGAAAAGTGCTATCTATCTATCATCAGTGCCTGGGAGAAGGTGTGGAAAACTCTTTTCCACTTGGCAGAATAGTTAGAAAGCAGGTCTGTTCTGCAAAGTCAGGACAGATTTTTAAGCCACTAGCCTTAATAAAGGTAGAGAGGTGTGATAGTGTTATCTCTTAGGTTTTATTTATAATGGCATTGTATCTAAACACAAAGGCTTTTGAAAAGCTTCACTCACACACATTTTTTTAGAAGGCCCTTGAGACTCTATGCAGTAGTAAAATGTGGTGGGTTGACTCTAGCTGGATACCAGGCACTCACCAAAGTCTCTCTATCATTCCCCTCCACAACTGGACAGGAGAGAAAATAGAGAAAGGTTTGTGAGTTAAGTTCAGGAAGAGATCACTCACCAATTACCATCACAGGCAAAACAGTTTCAACTCGGAGATATTAATTGAATTTATTACTAACAAAATCAGAGCAGGATGATGAAAAGTAAAATAAATCTTAAAAACACCTTCCCCTCACCCCTCCCTCCTCCTCAGCTCTACTTTCCTCACCCTGTCCAGCAGCACAGGGAGACAGGGAATGGGGGTTTATGGTCAGCTCATCACTCATTGTCCCTGCCACTGCTCAGGGGTCATTCCCCTGCCCTGCCTTGGAGTCCCTCCCACAGGAGACAGTTCTCCATGACCTTCTCCAGCATCAGTCTGTCTGATGGGCAGCAGTTCTCTCTGAGCTGCTGCAGTGTGTGTCACTCTTCCATGGGGTTCAGTCCTTCAGGCACAGCCTGCTCCAACGTGGGTTCCCCATGGGGTCACAGCTCCTACCAGGAAACCTGCTCCAGAGTGAGCTCTCTCCATGGATCTGCACATTCCTGCCAGGACCCTGCTCCAGCACAGGCCTCCCATGGGCTCACAGCCTCCTTCAGGCATCCACCTGCTCTGGTGTGGGGCTCCTTCAGAGGCTGCAGGTGGATCTGTGCATCCTCAAGGACCTCCATGGGCTGAGGGGCACAGCTGCCTCACCATGGGCTGCACCATGGGCTGCAGGGGAACCTCAGCTCCAGAGCCTGGAGCACCTCCTGCCCCTCCTTCTGCACTGACCTTGGTGTCTGCAGAGCTGTTCCTCTCACATTTTCACTCTTCTCTGCTCTGGCTGCAGTTACATTTGAGCAATAACTTTTTTTCCTTAACCACATCATCACAGAGGTGTTACCATCATTTCTGATAGGCCCAGCCTTGGCCAGTGGCACACCCATCTTGGAGCTGGCTGGCATTGGCTCTGCTGGACATGGAGGAAGCTTCAAGCAGATTCTCATAGAAGCCACCCCTGTAGTGCCCCCAGCTACCAAAGCATGGCCACACAAACACAATAGATTCACTAACCCATAGCAAGGATGTTGTTGTTGAAATACTCTTTGTATTTCGAGGTGATTCTGGGATTGGGTAGTGTGAATTTTAAGAACAGCTAATGTGATAGAAATTCAGATGCAAATAAGGATTCACTGGCATATCCAACAAACTCTTTCGTACAGAGATTTTGGAGCTCATGTTGAGCAGTTCCAGTTTGCTTTGGAGTATGTCAGTGTTCTTCCTCAGTTCTGAGCACCTAAATAAACCTTGTAGAAGCTTCCTCAGAATTATACTAAATAGTGAATATTCTCAAGTGTAAATGTATGTGTGTAGGATTAAGATGTGAATGTTTTCTAATCCCTCTTCAAACTCAGCTATGCCCTTTGAAGGACATATACAGGGCTTCTTTACAGCACAGTGATGCAGTTTTTTAGTCAACATTATTTTCTCTCTGGTAAAGACCATTTCTGTGTTTCTCAGTGTTTGGTCGTATCTTGTTTGGTAGTTTCTTGTCTTTGGTATTCTTACTAGACAGCCTGTTCTGTGCTGGTTAACCAGTAAATTAAAAGGGATGTTGAACTCTAATCTACAGTTTTCTTCATAGCATGTACTCAGTTACTTGCACTGGAATCTGCTTTCAAAGTCCAGTAAAGGACAAGGTATCCCACTCTGTGCTTTCTCCATCTAAATGGAAATAATAAAATATTGCAATAAAACTAGCAAGTCTGCTTTAAAAGAAAAAAAATGCTAGCCACATTGAATTCTCAGAACAGGAATTTTCCCACTTAAACATAAATCAATAACAAATTGTGACAAAATAATTAAGAAATCAGAGAACAAGACATGTAAAGAAACCTTCTGGATGTTCTATGTTCTACACTAACAGCCAAAAATGATGTCTAGTTTGCTGTCTGTTGTATCACAAAACTACTCAGAGTGAAAACCAGGCATGTATTTACATGCATTCTTGAAATATCAGGCTTAGATGTAGGGACAGCTTTGTATGAAGTGGCGTGTGCTGGAGGCTTAATTAGGTAAGAAAAATTCTGATTAGGTGAAGGCACAAGGTCCTGACAGACCAAAAGTAAAAGCATAATGAAGGGAAAGCAGTAGAGGGTCTTGGTTCTGTGATTCATTTATGCACTGAGAAGCACTGTTGCATGAACAGGAAGAAACACTAAGAAGTTGGCTGGGTAAATGAAGAATCAAAAAGATTATCCAAAGTTTTTCTGCAGAGCAAGTTCAATCTTGTTATATAACCTTTTGGATAAAGTGTGTTATATACAATGCATTTGAACTCTACAGATACCTTTCTATTTTGTATGCTGTAAGATACTGGTGGATCACTTAAAGTCACTTGTAGAAAATTCAAATAAATTTTATAATTGCCTTATTAAAACACACAAACAAACAAGAACCAGTGACATGTTGAAGCAGTTAAAAAGATAGAGTTCTTCATTCTCTGAAGACTGTGGAAAAGTGAGAAGATAATATTTTATCTGCTGTATTGATAGAAGCGTGAAAATATCTCATTCTGGATTAAATGTTGCTGTTGTTGGAAAACACTCCTCCCTTGACATATGTTAATCCATATTTTGCCAGGATTTTTTTCCCCTACTGGGAATGTTCAAAACTTTGTCCTTTGATAAGAGAACTATATTTTAAGACTAAACTGTTGATTGAAAAATGCAAAATATGTATGTACTTGCAATAGCACTTGCACTGCATTTGTTAAGTGATTGGTTATGACAGCAAGGGGAAAACTTATCCCCTGCTATTTGTAGCTGATCTATGTAGGAATGTAAACCTGGGGAATAACACTTGTTTTCCAGGGTTTGTTTTTGGTTTTTTCTTCTATTTCAATTCATAGATAAAGGGGAAGGAATCCTGTATACTTGTAGTGATCTCTCTAGTTTTTTGCATAATCATCATGTATTCTTTTTGTTACATGTGTTAGTTACATCTGTCAGCATCAAGCATGAAGCTTGCAGAATTTCTGTTCTTCTAGAAGTGAAAGTTAACATTATTCCCTCAATGACTACTTCCTATTCTTTGCTTCAGTTTCAGCTTTGACCTTGTGGTAGGTGGCTACCATCCACAACCTCATTGTCCTGTTAGAAACAAGCTGTTTCTGCCTTGGATTTTGTTTGTTAAAACAGACTATACAAGTTTTAGGATTATCAAGAGTCTTGCAGAACCTAGTTTAATATAGGCCAGCTGGGGATTCACTCCTTTATGCTTAGTTGATCCCGAATCAGACTTGTGTAGTTAAATGATGTCCTCTTCACTTAATGTGGAATTTATTAATTCCCACCATCCTTCTGTAATGCAGGTGCTGCTGACTCATATCCTGCACCTCTTGCCCCAACCACCTTCCAGCTCAACTCTCTGCATAGGTCAGTAAAGGACAGTAAAACTTTCACAGGTTAGCAAGGCACAAGGGTGTTGCCTGTCAGACTGAGACAATGTGGTTCATTTGTCTTATTTTCCTTTCTCAAAAAAGGTCGCAAACCATTCCCCACAGAAGAGAAGTAGGAAATCCAGGACTCAGCTAAAAGACTTCTTTTTACATCTGGTGTGGTTCTTGCCCTGACAAACATGAAATTCATACTGCAAACATAGATAATGCTGAGAGGGAAATGAGAGGTCAGCTATCCTAAGTGCTGTTGGTGCATGTAAATCCTGCAGAGACTGTCAAGTGGCAAAGGCAGCCTCAAAGGCTTGTGCACTTGGCCCCATGTGCTGACCCTGGTCATATTGCCAGAGTGATTCAGCTGCAAACTCCTGAGTCCAAGCGAGCAGTTAGGGTCAGTCTGTCATTACACTAAAAATGGAGTGAGAAAAGATGGCTGGAACCACAATTGCGTGCTTTTCTCGTGGCTTTGAGCTGCTCAGAAGGGGAGGATGGTCACTACCATCCTTTCCTGAGAACTCTTGCCTTGAGCAGATTACATATTAAAGGGGCCAAGTGGCAGAAACATGCGTGTCCAAATAGGGTCCTGCTGTTTTGTATTCTAGGCTATGTTGGTTTTTTGTATTCTAATCCTTAAATAATTTTTTTACCTTTCCAAGTGATGAGCTTCCACTTCTGTGCACAGACACATGTCTAGCAGCCGTTCTAAAGATGCCATGGGAATAGCTGATCTTTCTGCTGCCTCGATGAAATCATTTCACCGCATGTGCATTCTCTCAGCTTTCTGCAGCTCCGCCACGTTGTGTCTCTGGCTACCAAAGTAAGCAGCGTGGCACAGCAAGATTTTCTTAGCAGTACTGCATCTGTCTTTGAGGTTGGGAAGAGAGATGAAGGAATATATAGGTTAATATGAAGTCTTTGAAGAATTCAAAGAGGAAATTTAAATAAAGCATTACTTGTGTGCACCTCAGGTATCTAGACATGAAAAGTAATTGGGGAGAAAGAGTTTTTTATTCATTGGTAAAATCATTAGTTGCATAGTTGGCTTCACTTTCCTATTCCTTACCCAAAACCCAAGCTGCCAAGGTATTCCAGAGAGGAAAATATTTTCTCTGATGGACAGTATCTTCCATTCAGTTGGGGCACATCAGGGATGCAGAGTGAAAGCCAGTCACCTTCAATATCTGCCTTGTTTGTTGTTTTCTCTTTCTCCAGTGACTCTAGCTCAGAGCAATAGATTATGGTGTTTAGTATTACATTAAATATCTATTTGTTGTTTAACAACTAAACACACAGACTTACTCAGTAGTTAAGCTATGACAGCTGTAAGCCAGGATTAATATGTTCTAGTTTGAGTGTGAATCTACAACTTGATCTAGCTATAAAGCACTTACAAAATTCAGACTGTGCCTGTGAAGTAGGTTCTGCTGCTTTTAATGTGGAAGCAGACATCAAAGTGCAATATGCCAACAGGACAGGAAACTTCTGGCAGTGGCCACTGTGCTGCCTGTCTATATAATGAGTCTGAGGAAGCTGTCCTGTCAATCTAGCTGTGACCACCCACAGGCATTTTTCCTTCAGGAAGGTTACTGGCTGAGAGCGTTTCTGTTCTCTTTGCATACATGTAGTCAATCCTGAGACAGTATTATTCAGGTCAGCAGAACTTTGTAATGTATATCTGACCTGGGAGTCTTAACATAATGACTCATGTTTTTTATTACTGGAAAGATATTCATTAACATATATGTTTTTATTGCATTTAAAAAATGATTATTATAAACAGCTGACTGCCACTGTAACTTTATATCTGGAGCCAGAAAACTTAAATCACTGTGAAACCCATGTGGCACAAGTAAAAGGGTGTGCAATTTGCATGGCAAGGATTTTAACTGTTCATGTAGTTTTAAATTCACTATGAGTTCTTTTAGGCTTTTTTGTTCATACAACTGCTTGTACCACTTCACCTATTTGTTTAGCCCTGCTGCTACTGGATTTGGTTAAAACTGAAATCTGGTTAAAGATGAACAGCAGTATACTGTTCATCTGATAGTCCAAATTTAAAATTTATTACCCTGGACAATTTTATTGTGATTGGCTGTATTATATGTTGTCAGTGTTATATGTACCCATTATTAGATAACTACTGCACTTTTCTGGTTTCTTCAAATAGTACAAAAGATTTAGATGTCAATGTGAAAAAAAATAGTTGTTAAAGCTTTTATTCCTTGTAAGAACGTCTCTAAAGTACTTGGTAGATTTGAAATTCAGTGTTTTTCAGTGCACTAAATCAGTACATCCTTGATAAAAGAACTTGAGAAAGAAGTGGAATTACTCCTATGTTCCTTTGGAGTTAGAAGTGAGGACAAAGCCTAGGAGTCCTCAAAGGATGCATCAGTTATTGCTTTAATGGGTTCAGCTTTTGGATCTAGTATTGAGCTGTGATTGTCCATTACACTGTCAGACTGTTGAGAGTAAAATGAAAGCCATTGGGTCTAATTTCAGGGTGAATAGTTCAATTGCATCTCCTTTCTTGTGGAAAAACAGCATTTCAAAAGACAATTGTTCATACCACTGGGAGAACCTTAAAGCCTCCTTTAGATCTATATGTTAGATCCTCGGGGAATGCTTTGAATAACATGGGAGGCTTTAGCCTCTTCAAAAGAGACCTAGCTCTGAGCAATATCTGCTTGTTCTTCCTGTATGTAACAGGGTGCCTGTGGGGCAAGAGCTGTTGCTCTAGTTTATATATAGCTGGTTTATTGTCTTCTGTCTTCAGTCTGGTGTATCTGTCTATCTGGCCACTAGTACCCCAGAAGTCCTTTTTTTTCTTCCTATTGCTTATTGTTGTCAGACCTCACTGGTGTAAGGTCTATTCCTTACTAGAGTATCTTAAGATTTTCTTGCACTCCTTAACTCTTAGAATAAAATCAGTAATGGTGTGTGACCTGTATGGGCCAAGACTTCGCCTTGCTGTTTTTAAATTTGTTTTGAGAACTTTCCAGCCCTACTCTTACTCATGTAGGGGGGATTCAAGTGGCAGGTGCCCAAAACATCTGAGAGAAGAAGTTCCTCATCTTGGTCCAAAATAGAGGAGATTTAATAACTGTTTCCCATGATACCTGGTGAATCTGGAGTTCCCCTGATCATCAGAGGGTTAATAAAATGTCACCAAAGCCAGAAAACACAAGGCTGTATTGGAGCAGTGCTGGGGTTTGTGACTAAGTGGGAAGGTACCTTGCAAATGGAGCATATTGTCTGCTTGATTACTTTCCAATTACATCTCTTTTTCTACTTGTGTTAATGTCACCAGAAGAGGTAGTAGTTTTAAGTCTGTTTAACTTTCAACAATAACACCAGAGTCTCTAAAACTTCTTCCCCTTTTTCCTTTGCCAAGAAGCAGAGCTGGAGTTGTAGGGAATGAGGGAGAAGAAAGGTTTTGATTCTGAGAGTCAAAAGACATTAACTGAAATACAGTCCTGCCTTTATCAGTATGAACTGTCTTGAGGTGAGACCTAAGGCGATGCATAAATTATGAGTTAGTTATTTTCAGCTTTTGCATTTGAGCATACTTGAAAAGATATTTTAAATTACATCTTTCAAGATACTAAGAACTATCTACCCTCTTCTTCCTCTTCTTCCTTGCCTCCTATTTCACCATCCAAAGACTTTTTGGAGGAAGTTTTTTGTAGTTTGAGAAATCAAGCACGGCCAACTTGGGGCATTTTGTATCCTAGCACAGGAAAACAAAGGCATCTCTGACATTTGATCCTAACAGATTTGCCAAGCAAAAAAACCACAACCACGTTTTCTGTTCAGTTGTATAGTGTCCACTCACACTTTTTTTGTTTTAAAGGAAAAATCTTTAATTATTTCAGTATGGGCAGAAGTTATGCTGCTTGGAAAGCAGCTACATATTTCCCACAGCACCAAAGCTATCTAAGCATGTTTTGTGACTATATTTGTTCCTGCAGCTGGGGTGTATATAGTGTATTCAGACTTATTGCAGGCATCAAGTAACTTAAAAGACTGGACTGTAAGTCATAGGTAATTGTGTGCTAATAGCCAATAGCTCTGTGCAAATAGGGACAAGAAGAGGGTGTCAGCTGTGTCTGGAGAATTACCTGTGGTTCACTATACCAAGGGTTCATATAACTTGTAGAGCTGGCCAACTCCCCCAAAATGTTAGCTGCCTGTCTGTGAGGGGCAGCTGTGTACCACTCAGTCCAGCAGCTTCTTGCCCTCAGATCTGGGCCCTCTTTAGACTCCCAGACCTCAAATCCTGGCAGGTCTTGATGTTATTGTATCTACTGGGAAACTGAGCTCATGAGGTCAGGACAAGGTGGATTAATGCAATGAGATAATGGCCTGTAACAATGGGAGTGGATAGTTCACTGGGTCTCTTGGAGATCACTTGCTCTGTGAGGAAACAACAACTAAAAAAGTACAGGTCTGCTTATGGAATGGAAAATGACTGGAAAACTGGTGCTTAGCGTAACATTTAGACAATGGAAGAAGTCAGGACATCTTTTCAAGAATAATAGATAACAGATTGTGTTTTTCAGGTGATTTGGATGTCCTTTGGGACTTTCAGGAAGTTCCTCTGCAGACCATGGCAGAAATAGGTGATTGTACTTTGATTGGTTTCTTCTCAGATGAGCTCTTGTGATCATTTTTTTTGGGGGGGGAGGGAGAGGGGTGACATTGTGTTTTACTAGCCTGCTCTCAAACCTGCCTGTTTTAGGGCTGCTTCTTGTTTGTACACCACTTTCTCATGATAAAGGAGTGCCTTGGTGAGAACTCTGTCCTTTTCTATCCAGAGCCTGTACGCTGTGTAAGGGCACTGCATCCAGTTTTACACACACTTTGAGTTTACCAGGAGAAGAAAAAAATCTAGTTCTTTACCTTCATTCATTTTCAATGCTTCTCCTTTTATCCTCTGGAACAACCTGTGTGTTGAAAGTGCATTTTTAATTAAATTGTTTGCATCTTGTATATGTACAATACATTCACTTTGAGGGCATTTTTATTACAGTGGGAGGGTGGTGATATGTAATAAGTCTCAAGAATAATTAAAACCTGTGTTAACTTGTGTATGTTTTCAGTAGTGATTGAACTTTGTGTTGAGTCTCTGCTGGGTCCAAGATCAGATCTTAATCAAGTAGAAAGGAAGAAGGGGTGATGGGGGAAGGAAGAGTTGGTTGTAGTTACCTTTATAAGTTCTTGCCAGTTTAAGATAAACATCACCTGTCATGTTTATTTCTAAATATTTTTTTTAAGTATATTGCTTCCAATTTTTTAGATATTTAGCTGCAGTTAGTTTCTATGTTCAACACTTACTGAGGGAGAAATGCAGACAGCAGGTAACGTTGTAAATCAACATTTCGAGATATCTTCACCTTTTCTGTATCTGGGTGTAGCCTCAGTTTTGTTCAGTGTTTACACTGAAAGGAAAAAAAGCAGAGTAACCTGGTAAGGCTTTAACTGTGTCATGATGTGACAGGGCAAAGATTTAAATAACTAGATATTTCCCAGAGAGAATATAGTATATCTGTTTGTTTTTTTCCTTTTACTTTGGAGAGGTGGAAATGCACTCCAGAATCAGCAAGATGCATGGTTTTGATCTGAAACTTTCACTTTCTGCACTAAATAGTAATTAGTGCTTTGCATTCATCATAGCATATCTGATTCCAGTTTGGGAGAAGAAAAGGGCCTGATTCAAGGACAGTGATTGGAATCCTGTTGCATGAAATGCTGTGAAAAAGATCTTAATTTCTCTGTCTTTGAAAAGTACAGTTTTACCGTTTGCTTGTAGATGGTTTGATTTTGGTAGAGACAGCAGGTGAATTAGCATGAATCACATCAGCTTTGCCAAGGTATGACATTCATACCCAAGTCAAGCTGGGGCACGTAACAGTGTTTTGAAATGGATAGTAGTTATGAAGATGTTCCTAATATTAAACCAAATTCAAGATCTGCACTGGAGGTTAAGTGCTAGTTCAGTCTGCAGCAGTGTTATTTGCTTTCTGGAAGAGATCCATTTGGTTTGAACTTGTAAGTCAAGTAAAGGTTTATCTAATTAAAATTCCTTATTAAAATGTCAGAGCACCTGCATTAATTTTTCTTCTGTGAAGCAAGTTTTTAGTATTTCATAAAATTATTATTAGTGAATATACTAGGCCAGCCTTCACAAAAAACTCAGAGATTATTTTGAAAGATGAGCTAATGGCAAAACCCTGAGAGGTACGGAAACATTTCTTTCTTAGGCTGCCAGGATTTTACAAGATTGTTTGTTACTTTTTCCTTACAGATTGTGTCAGATGCTGCTGGACAGGGGGTTGCCATCACGGGGAACAATACTTTCAACAACTGGAATTGGCCGAACGCTGTGATCTTTGCTGCTACTGTGATCACTACAATCGGTAAATATTTACTGTGTCAACTGTCCTAGCTGTAGTTTTCTGCAGGCTCTAGTGTGTTTGTACTCTCCCATTTCTGTGTCACGGTAGCCACCGAATAAAGCCCCCATAGCTGGGGCTGCCTAAAGTACGTGTTCACCTGGAGATTCATCGAGGAAAAAACTGAGGGTTTTGGCACTGTCTCCACGGGTGTACAGAAGAGAAAAGTGTGCCTTTCCAATAAGTAATGGATTAAAGGTGCTGTTGGGGTTGGCTGCTGTCATTCCAGTTCCACTGATTCATGCACTTAAATTTCCAAATCATAAAATTCCAAAACAAAAACATAACAAAGCATTCCATTAAGCTAATACCTAAAGCAAGTGCATGTGAGGTTTTTGTATTGCTGTTTTGTTACACACATGCGTCCTCCTGAGCTACTACTAAATTATCAGTGTTTCTGGCTCGCAGAACTAACTAGACTTTTTATCTACCTCTTAAAAAAAGGTGAAGCAGAACAATGGTCGCTTTTTAAATATTACTACTGATTTGTGCTTGAAAGACCCTCTGCACTGGAAGACTTCTTCCTCCTGTGATATATAGGTTTTTAGAACTCAACATCATTTGCCTTCTGCTTTTACAGAAAAATCTTTGCTGCATGGTGTTGTTACACGCTTGTGGAACCTACAATTAAAAAAAAAGGAATGGAAAATAACCAGAGGACTGGATGTAGAAGTCTTACTGTAAAACCATATGCAGTATTGTGGTTTTTTTATTATTTATAATTCACAATACCCAGCTTTTATTATAACTTATGAAAATGTTGAAGTCAATAAAACACCTAAATAAGAAAACTCTGTCAGAAGTTCAGAAAACAGGCTGCTGATTTGAGAGCCTGAATCTGTAATGTCCTGTTGGGTTCTGTGACCAGCAAAGAACTAAACTAATTTGAAGTATCTTGCACTTACTTGTCTTGCACTTAACTCACAAGCTCTTACCCTGCAAAGGTACCAGGTCACAAGTTAAATGCGTACAGTGGATCTTTCACCTGGGAGCTAGCTTCAGGATGAATTTTGAGTTTCATTCTGTAAAATTAAATCAGTCAAGTTTTAATAGTGCTGCTTAAGATTGGAACATTATATTAGAAGTGCTGAGATAAGCTTTACTTTGTCTTTACCCCATCTTGTTCAGAAAAGGATGAACAAAATCTAGGGAACGCTAAAGTGCGTGCTTTTTGCATGTTTGCTAGAGTAAACTTGGAAGGCATCCAGATTCAGAAGATGAGCAGCTGGAGTAAACTAAATCCCTTTTAGATGGTGAAGTAAGGAGCGCCCGACACAGTAGGAGCCCACACAGTGTTGTTTTGTGCACAGATAGAATTGCCTTGAATTCTCTTCAACAAGAACAGGAGGAGGACATACTTATCTCTTTCAGGTTACGGAAATGTTTCCCCAAAGACACACGCTGGGCGTCTCTTCTGCATATTTTATGGGCTTTTTGGAGTCCCGCTCTGCCTGACGTGGATCAGTGCTCTGGGGAAGTTCTTTGGAGGACGTGCCAAGAGGCTGGGCCAGTTTCTGACAAAAAGAGGAGTAAGCCTGGTAAGCCTTTACTTGTTTACCCTTGAACTGTGTAGTTTTGATGCATGAATTAAGTTTACACTTCTTAACTTGCCTGCTTATCTCGTAGTAAATGAACACTTGCACAAATATGAATTTTCCCAAATGGTGTTGCATTGAAACAACTGAAAGAGGGATGGTGTCTGATGTGTTAGTTCTGCAAGAAGTTTAGCAAAAGATCTCATAAAAACCTTTGGTACTGCTTCTTACATTAAAGACCTTTAGGACAAATGTACATGAGGCTCCATTTCACAGACATTTCATTTAAGCTCCTCAGGCACAGAAATGAAAGTATGCTGTCTTGCTTGGCTCCCACCTGCCTGTGTGCTAGTATGAATATTCCCTGCTGTGCAGTGAGCCTACTGCAAAATAACATTTTGTTCTGAGTTATTGGCTTGCAGTTTTTGGTTTGTGGCATCTTGTTGGTTTTTTGGTGATGGTTTGTTTGGGTTTCTTTCTCCCTGTCCCTCCCTTCCCCACTGCAAATGAATTCTCAGTTCTAACTCTGCACAGACATGGGAGGCAATGCAGAGTCATAGTGCCTGGAGAGCACTGGGGCTGCTTTTGGTCCTGGTTTCAGAAACAGAACAAGAACTTTCTTGGCTTTGCACCTGAGAAGAAAGTACAGAAATTTTTTAGTGAAATACATATTTATGTGCAGGTTTGTACAAAGGTTGTATGGGTGGCAAAGTAAAGGAGTCACAAATAGGAGGGAAACATCTTAAAATACTTCTGATCTTTTGTATTCAAATGAGTAAAAAGAAAGTTAGAGGTACTGATGGCTTTTTAGACTAGAGTGCTATGTCCATATCCCATACCAATTTATCAAATACCAGGGACTCCTTAAACTCTTCCAAAAGCATGAATGAAAACTATGAGGAAATAATCCTTTTTGAGCAAACAGTTGGAAGAATAGGGAGTTCTGCCTAAAGGAAAAAAGAAAGTGTGTTTACTTCAGTCACTTTTAGTGACTTTTAATTATGGTAGCTAAATTGTTAACACAAAACTGAAGTATCTGTTACTGACAGATGATTAATGGTGCTATGAGTGGGAATAAAAATTTTGAGATCTTTCCCTAACTTTATCTTTTTTCTTCACAGAGGAAAGCCCAAATTACATGCACAGCTATTTTCATTGTTTGGGGTGTCTTGGTGCATCTGGTTATTCCTCCCTTTGTCTTCATGATGACTGAAGGATGGAATTACATTGAAGGCCTCTATTTCTCATTCATCACTATCACCACCATAGGATTTGGAGATTTTGTTGCTGGTCAGTAATTGTATTTTAGGTATTATTTCATTACATGCATAGTGTGGCAATTCTAATTCCAAACTCTTAATTTGAAAATATGTTTTCTAAGCTTTTCCAGCACATTTTGCAGGATAGAACATTCCATTAAGGCTGGGTACTGATCCAGTGGACTAGATCTGGCTCTTCAGTGTTGGTGTAGACACCTAAGGCCTTTATTGGGTTAATTTTGAAGCCAAGTTCTAGAGTTCATAAGTTCTTCTGGTGCCCCAGGTCTGTACTTCAGGCAAGGAGCTACCCTGCCCACCATGGTAGTTGTGTACCTTTGAATGGGATCCAGCATACTAAGCAGGATGTGCAGGCATTGGGCAATGCTTTCTACACCTGCCTAGAACTAGTCAGTGGGGAATGCTGAGCATATTCCTCTCTCCCTCCTGAACCTCTTCTTTCTCTAAAATCCACTGCTTTGTTCAGTGCATTGGTTCTCGTAAGTGGAACTCTGAATCTTTTTCTCAAGGAAGGTACCTATATATCCACACTTCAGTGGCAGGAAGAGGACCTGTAATTTTCAAACAGGAAAATTTTCACTTTTATATCTTATAAGGAAAGGATAAATATGCTTCATTTTTATTTTGTTAGTCCAGTGATCAAAATACGTGCGGCCAAGAAGTGGAAGATCTGGGATCAGCTTTTTCTTTCATTTCCCCACTCACTACCTCTCTGACCAGTGTTCAAATAACAAGGCTCTTTTAGTGAGGAAGAAAGCAATTCTCAGGGTCATAACTTCAGAGGTTTATCACCTGTGAGGCTTCTTTCAGTAATGTTTTTGTTTTTCATTTCCTGTAGGTGTAAACCCAGATGCAAACTATCATGCGCTTTACAGATATTTTGTGGAGTTATGGATCTATCTGGGACTAGCTTGGCTCTCACTCTTTGTTAACTGGAAGGTCAGCATGTTTGTGGAAGTCCACAAAGCAATCAAGAAACGGAGGAAAAAAAGAAAAGAGTCATTTGACAACCATCCTCGGTCTAAAAAACCCCTTCAAATGGGTACCTCAAAGGATGTCAACATTTTCAGCTTTCTTTCAAAGAAGGAAGAAACCTACAATGACCTTATAAAGCAAATCGGGAAGAAGGCCCTGAAAACAAGCAATGAGAAAATGATTATAGTGGAGAATGCCAAACAAATGAATGCCAGTATAGATGTTCAGGTGACTTACACAAAGACAGAGTCATTTGAGTATGATGAGGCTTCCCTGGACGTTCAAAATGGTCACGTACTGAGACCCCTCCATGACAAATGTACTGGAGACAGCCCTCTAGAAGGAACCATGTTTGTGAACCAGCTGGACAGGATTAGTGAAGAAGAAGGTGAAGTGTGGGATTCCAGAGACTATCGACCCTTAATATTTGAGAATGCCAATATAACATTCGTAAATGAAGATGAGGATGAAGAGGAAGATGCCTCAGATGATGAGGAAACATCAAAATCCTCTATGGATGATAATCTTGCAGAGGAATCTGAAACTGCAAAAAAATTGGTTAAATTCCCATCCTCTGATGAATCTACCTTTACCAATAATGAGCTAGAACTTTCTGTGCCTTATGAACAACTGATGAATGAATATAATACAGTAAGCAATGTGAAGGCTGCCACGTGAAGCATGCTGGACAATGGTTTTCTGAAAATGGTCAGTGCATATTGAACATAGAGCAAGGAGAAAAGTATGTTTGCAGCTTCTCCTGTCTCTTTGAAAACAAAAGCAAGTCCCAAACTAAGAATCTCCAGTCTCCTTTTGCCATCCTAAGTTGGCTTCTGAGCCCGTCAGCTTTGCTTTTCTGAAAGACTTGTAAAATAACAGTTGAATTTGGAGTCCCACTCCTTCTTTAGATTTTATAGTTCTTGAACAAAATAGAAAGAACTAGTTACTACACTGGATCTGCTCTGAGTTCATGCATTTCATTGAGGAAATAGTTTGGGAGTGCAACTATACTGTTGCAAGACTGTTTTGGGCATCAAATATGTTCGGTTACTCCATTAGCCTTTCACCTCTGAAAACCTGGATTTGAATCCTGCTTGTATCACAGATGTAATCAAGGGAGTTGCCCATTGTTAAGTTGTTACTGCCAAAAGTATGGCACTAGCATGCTGTACTTAATGAGAAACCTTGGATGGAATGCCAGGACACAACAGATCTGAGCTGAGGTGTGCTGGTAGACTGAGAAGGAAGCTTCTGAAACATCTCTGTAGAATATGTCAGTGCTTGTCAAATTATAGTGAATTCTAATTTCATAAATAAAATGTTAAAATTAAGAGTTCCAAAGGAATGGATCGAGAAGGAGCCCTCCAACAAGGAAGAATCATCTGGGATGAAGCTTGACAGTTGGGCTGCTGAGCTGCACATCAGCCCCAGAACTGTCAAAGAGTGAAGTGACTGGAAGACTTATTGATCAAAGCGTGTATGAGCACAAGCAGGATGCAGTGAACTTTTTAGTGTTGAAAGTGTCCTTCCACTGTCCATTTCCTAAAGGAAATACTTGAATGAACCTTATACAGTATCTGTGTACAGGTGAAGTTTTATTGACACTGTTCTTCTTAGGAAAAAAAATCACCTTGGAAGCACAGATATTCTCCAAATGCCCTAATGCCTGTCAGAAGGGACCTGTAGCACTGCTGCTGGTATGGGCAGTGTGTTAGTCAGTATTGTTGTTCGATGTTCCTCCCTGCCTTGGTACTTCAGACGTGACTTGAATGGGAGATGAGTTTTGAAACAGTTGATTACACGTTGTATATTTTTTGTTGTTTTTAGAGTTTGACCTATGTGTGTACACAATGGTTATTCTATCCCACTTGATAGAAGGTTGGGCAATATCAAACCTTGGGCAAACTGAGATGTGATCAAGTGACTTCAGGCCATAAGGCACTTTTTTTAGAAGGAACTTTGGCTCTAAGCTTCTAAAAGTATTATCTTTTGACTTGGAGATGGGCTACTCACTAGAAGGAAGCATGTCTTTTCATAACATGTATGCCCAAATTGTTTTGGCTACAAAGAAATTTTACCATGGTTTTATTTTTCTTTCTTTTTCTATATTCTATGCATTAACCCTGACAACTCTTTCAAATGAGGCTCTGGATTATATGTTGCCAAAAGGTACTGACTTCAGTTTTTATCCAATATACTTGGAACAGAAAATAGTCAAGACCTTTAAACCTTAACATGTCAGGTTCTGCTGATCTGTTTGGTTTTCGAGTATTTAAGCCATTCCGGTATGTCCGAAAGTTTTCAAAGTTCAGTGAACAGTTAAAAGTTGTCTCAGACTCGTTTTCTGTGTAATGCTGGCAGACTTACTAGCTGTGTAAGAAGACCTTATGGAACCTTGCAATGCTAATCTTAAAATAATGGCTATTTCTGATAACTACAAATGTTGGCTGCAGCTTCAGTTGCTGGCCTGTTCCACAGAAGAAGGAGGATGTATGGGGAGCTGGCACTCTGGTTGGATAGCCTTTAGATAGGAAGTTTTGAAGTTACCTACTGTGAAACAAAGGACTCTCCTCACTATTCTGGTTCTTTCATACAATTTTCCAGATATATATCATTTTTTCAAATAGAATGTAAACACAATGGCCAAATTGTGGCCAGCTCGTGTCCACCCCTGTTATACAAAACAACTGTGGAGTCAACATAATTTGATTTGTGATTAATCTGCAATTTATGGTGGTATTGTTCAAGAGAGATTCTCATTTGTAATCAAATTTTATTCTATTTACGCTGTTTGGAGCAGGGGTGGCTGGATGATTTTGACTTGTATCTGACAAGAAAGAGGGAGAGGCCATATCAAAATGATTCTTATTTGCTTCTAGTAAGCTACCTTAATCCCTACTCTTCTAAAATTACTCCAAGCCCTTTAAGTTTTTGTACCTGAAGGGTTGTGGTTGACAGCTGTACTTTATAACTGTAAGAAATGTTAGGTAGGATTATGTGCATATGCGCAGGATGCTTGTGTACTCAGTTTAGCCTTCTCTCTTTTTTAAAAAAATATTTTTTGCTTAAAAAAGTTCACACTAACTTAAAATGAGAAAGCACTCCATATAGCTTTTGTTGTCCTCCAACTTGTCTTCCATTATTGATGCAAAGATCAAAGTTTTAGTAACAGTTAGAAAGCTACAGGACAACGAGGAGAGAAGAGACTTTCAGCAAGTGAGTGAAATGGGAAAACATAGTCCAATCTTGATTTTAAAAAACAAGAAAAAAAGAAAAAATTCTCTTTAATACCAAAATAATACAACCCAGACACTTGGCTGGGCTGCTTTGATTGGGAGGGGATGTTGCACACTAAAAACCCAGACTCTGTTCTGCGTAGCGAAGTGTACTTGTATGCCAGAGCTGAGAATAGATGGGATCTGTTTCATATTATCAAGCTAGATGTGGCTCTCTGGCCTTTCCCAGTGTAGTCAGCATAGACTATAAGTCTACATAATAAGTATCAAGGGATTTAAAGTAATAGTTTAAATTTATTAAAACAAAGTACAATATTCCCAGTTTTTCGGGGAAACATGATCACACCTCACAAAACTGTTCTCAAGATATCCCACCATGTGCCTTAATGCAATCTTAACACTGGGAAAAAATTCCTCTTTACACAGGGGCCAACAGAATTGGTCTCATTAAGCCCTGCATGTTTCAGAGTTGTGGAGGGGTTTAGTTGGTGCACAGCTTTCATAGTGGCTCTCTCCAAAAAGCTGAACCATTCCCAGGGTTTTTAAAATTACGGTGCCATCTCAGAAGTGCCGAAGTGCTAAACAAGACAGCGTTTTGCCTGCCTGTCTTCCATGTCTTGAGAAAAGAAGCTGCCTGGGGGATCTAAACTAATGTCTTTCTGCCTTCAGATTTACATGTAGTGACTTAGAGGGGTGTCAGGCTGGATTTTATTCTATTCAGCTCCAAAAGGCTCTCTGAGTGAATTCCCCAGTGCTACCTGGTTATGTCTTGTAGTTATTTCAATTATTTGGTCAACCTGGAAACATTTTCTTTGGATGCCAGTTGATTTCATTTAGCTAACTAATAATAGTTTTCTTAAAGCTGTGGAATTGGTTTTATAGGTGAGACAGATCTCTTCCTGGAAAGAGAGGAATGGGGGATTTTTAAAGAAGGAAAAAGGCTTAAAAGCGTGTATAAGGAATGGATGGAATAGCAGTGGAAACTCTTCTTTCTAGCTGATGCCTACAAGTTGATTTTATTTTCAGTCACATCATGTGAAGGATGGGTTCACTTACTAATTTTGCCAAGATGAGCCAGTACTTTCAGTTTTACTCTCTTTTCAAAAATTAAATCCTGAAATGTGACTATGGAAGTCTGTTTCTACAAAAGGTGTTTTCAGTGCTGTAAGACTGTGACCCCATTCTTCATGACATCGTTGTGATGCTTCTTGGGTTGTACTGCGCTACTGAAGCCTACTTTTACCAGAAGGGCATCACTTTCAGACACCTGTCTCACATCAGGCAGCCTGACACATCTGATACACTGGTACGAAGTCACTGAGGAAATACAAAATCGGAGTGTTACTTTTTTCTGAAGTAGTGATTCGTGAATCTGTTGCTGGCAATGGATATCACACAGCATGCAGAATTAAAACCAGACTGATAACAGATCCATGGTGACACAGCTGTATATGCGAAGATTTTATTTTTCCTCCAGTTGATCTGGGAGAGTGTGTAGAGACAGATGAGGAGAGCAAAAAGCAATATGTCTGTTGACTAAACAAAAGAACTTTGTAGACATGTAATTTTTGTGCCTCGTGGGATTCATTCCATTTGTGATGGATTTAACTTTTAAAAATTAGCTTGTCTTTCATATGGCTTTTGACATTTGTGCAGTTCTGACTCTTATCACTCCATAATATGCCTGTCTGTCTGTTCTTTGTTGCTGATTGTCACTGGAATCACACTGTATGTAAATATTTGCTAAGTCTTTGTAAAATGTAATTTATTTTAATATTTTGCAATAAAAAATTTGCAATCTATCCTCTCTGTCATGAAAAGAATGGCAATGAATATTTCTTTTTACAACTACCTAACACTTACAATGCACCTTACAGATGAGACTGGTCCTGGCCCAAAGAGCTCTGGAGAGTAAAGAGCCAAAAAAGCGAGTTGTCTGTTGCAAGCAGATGCCTTAACTTGTATGGGATATTGATGACTTCAGTTCAGCGGCATCTGGTCTTCAATTAGATACAGCATAGCAAAGTATTATTCAATGCTGGATTTTGGACAGCTGTTAAAAAATAAACTGAAGTTTATTTTAAGGGCTGTGTTTTATCAGTGGGCTGCTTTTAAAGAAGATGCACAGAGATAGGAAGTGTTAGAATTAGTCAGTACTGTGATAAAATAAAATGGGCATTTATGACTGGTATCTGAATCTCATGCCAGAGCTATTAAAATACCTGAGTAGCTGTTTGTGAATTTTTGCAGTATTTCTAATAGCAGTGCTCACCATTTTTCAGGCTAGAAGTATTTGCAGTCCTACAGCTCTGGCAGTTTCCTTGGCAACACGCTGGAAAATGGCTAACTACCTGCCTTAATAGGCAGCAAAATGTGACTTGGTGATACCCAGGATAGAGATGGAGCCATCTGAAGAAATTGGGACAACCTCAGCCTGAGGAGGAAGAGACTGAACCTTGGCTTTTAGACAACTGAGTGGAATTGCTGAGGCAGGAGCTAGGAAAGTGGGGAGATGCGTGGGCATGGGAGCGAAGGGTGGATGCTGTTGGATTTGAGTGAGGGTAGCCAATCTCTGCTTTTCCTCCAGCCACACAACAGGAGCAGTGAAGGAGGGAGCGCCTGACTGGTGACCGATGCCAAAAAGAGCCCAAGAGGGAGGTGGCAGCTCCTCATGGAGCTGAGGGCAGCACATAGCATGGAGTCTGGTAAGCACCCGGGAATGTATCTATCGGCTCCCAGCAGGTGGGAGACTTGTTCGCCTTCTGCCCTCGGAATTTTAGTCGTGTCAATAATTTAGAGAGGGGAGGGTAGCAAGAAGTAGGAAAACAGGACAAACCTGTATCTGTTACACGCCTGTTCCTATGGTCTATGCCTGGCTGCGGGTTCTCTGAACACAATAGCTTAATAGATAAAATCACAGACCAGCTGACACTTAAAAAGCCTGAAATGTTTTTGCTGAATGTGTATCGTAGGCCTTTACAGTGCCTGGTGCAACATGATGCCAGCAACCTGCAGCTCGTGGACACAGAGAACTCAAACCTTTAATTCTGAGAGATGAAGCCAGTAAGTAAGCAGGACGAGTTGCAGTTCAGGATCATTTTAAACAGGGAAATGCTACTCCATTCAGGGCAATTTCATGTAGCTGGACCCAGGTCCTGAAGAACCCATAAAATACCTCTCTCAACTCTTACGCAAAGAGGTGGTGGAGCTCTGTTACCTATAGTTAAAAGAGGAAGGGTTTTCTTTTTAAATTTGTGACTTCTACCTTGTGCCTGTCAGCAAGGGTTGACTGGTTTGGGGGGTTTTTTGGTTGGTTGATTTTTACTTTTGTTTTTTTGTTTTTAAACATATTTTTAGCCTCAACCTGCACTTGGTAAGATAACTAATACCGTGATATATAGGAATAAAAGGTTGTGCTGAGTACAACGTTCCTTAGATTTTTACTTTTTGTTTCTTGGAGAATTCCCTTGACCTGCACCCAGACTGGGCCTCCTCCACATACCCTGCCTGGCTTCGCTGGCTGACTGTGGGCTGTGGCTTCATCCCTGAGGAAAAAGGAGAAGTGATGGGTGGATGGGAGTAAACCCAGCCCTGACCAGAGTCACCTACCTTGCTGAGAGCAAAGCCATGGCATCGCCTCCTCCTGGCAGGCCCTTAGCTCTCCAGTCAAACTTGTTCATCACTAGGTCTCGTGCAGCCTGGGGTACTTGAAGGGGTTGGTGAGGGACAGTCACTTTCTTTTCGGCAATTTTGTTTTTGCAATGTAGCCGGTGCAACTCCTGCTGACTCCTGGCACGAGGGCAAAGTCTTAGGGGAAAAGGAGTGCAATGCTGCCCTTGACTGCCTTGATTTGATTCCCAGCTCCCAAGGAAACAGACTCATAAGGGGTTGGGGTTTTTTGGGGGGTGAAGGGGGGTTGATGTCTTGTGGACAATAGGTGTCCAAGCAGGTGTTGTGCATCTTGGGGTGAACAAAGTAGCAGCCACTGCTTATCTCGGACTATACAGCCAGCCTAGCGCAGGGGGTGGTACCACAACTGATAGGAGCATAGAGGTCCAAAAGAGAACACCCACAAATACTCATCTAACTGACCAAGGGAATTTGCTATTTCACACCAGCAGGGCTTCTCTGGAAAGGGAGAGTTCATGTGGACTGGGATGCTGGAGGCATCCTGCACAGAGGCTCCCTGAAAGCCAGATATCATGGGAGGGCTTCCTCTGATAGCCAAGATTACAAGTACAGCCCAGAGCCAGAACTCCTTCTGGTTAATAAAAAAAATCAGTAGATATATGGAAAATATATTGACATATGAGAAATGTTCTGATAATATTTTCGGATTTTACAAGTTAAACTGAAACAAGTGTGAAGTCAAAGAGTTTTGGTCTTCTATTTTTAGAATATTTTTTATGAGATGCCAGAATTTCTCTCCCTCTTGTCACTCCTTGCTGCTTATAGGAAAGAGCAGAAGAGTGATAATAGTCTTCATATTTTGGTGGTTATATTGTTTCCTACATGGAGAAAGCTGTGGAAAATATACCCTGTCCCCTCTTTACTCCTTACTGGCATGGGGCTGCAAATGACAAAGAAAGCAAAAAAAAAAATTCTGAAAATATAAATTCTGAAAAATTGAAAGTCTCTGAAACGCTGAATTTCTCCTCTGAGGAGGTTAAAAGACAAAATATCTTAAGTACAAGTCAGTATTTTTCCTGTAGCTATTCTTTGAAATTTCCCATGCTTACTTTTAATAACATTATTTTGGCTACTTTCCTAAATATGCTAAACAAAAGCACTAATGTTTTCAAATTAGATCTATGCCTTATTAATTCAGGTAAAATTTAAATACTTCCACACATTTTTCATCTTGTTTGATATAAAAGTATAGTGTGGCCCCATAGCATGCCTGTCATTGTAAGGAGAATTAATGCTCTCAGTATGAATGACCAAGAGCAAAAAATTCCTGTTTAAGGCCTGTCAACAGCTTTGCAGTGTTCTCTGGACTTTTGGCTTTGGGTGCTTGTTGATCACATTTCTGTTTATCTAGTTAAGCTTTTGGGTGTAGAAGGAAGTATCATAATTCCTGATGCCGCTAAGATCAGAGACAAAAATCCTCTTCTGTGCTGATTTGTGGGTTGGGCGCTATCCATACTGATCAAAATAAACTCTGCAGAGGAGCACTTGTTCCTACATACTCCTGGTTGCTGGGCAGAACTGCAAAATATGTGCATACCAATGTGAAATAAATCTGTGTTCGAGTTGAAATAGAAGTCACAAGCTTCTGAAGCTAAAGTATAAGTGTTTGTTCATAAAGCTCTGTTGTCCTTCTCTGGCAACGTTCATTTTTGTGGCTTATGGGTTGTTGGCAGCTAGCAAAAAGTAAAGGAACAAATTAACACTTCAGATGCAGACAATCTCTATTGATATACTCTCTTCCTCTCATCCTGGGACTTTTTCCAACTCATCTCTGGCACAGCTGGAAAGGAAGGAAAAATAGTAAGCTAATTGGCCTGCTTTTTAATTGCTGATTAGAATGGGAAATTAATACAAAAGCAGGAGTAAGCAACATGTGTCTGATGCCTGAGGGGGACACTGCACTCTTTGGCTGGTTTTGTGGCTGTCAGTTTTTAACATGATAGAAAATGGGTGGCTTAAAGTGAAAAGGCTTGCAAGGATGGCTTTCTTTCATACAATGAAGAAGACTCAAGTTTTAAGGTTTTTTTCTGTGCTGCTTATCTTCAGAAAGTGAAATTCACTGATGTAAACTGTGAGACTAGACTCTGAGATATATGATAGAGATCAGGTGAAGGCAAGAAGGTAAAGCAAATACCTGTTTTTAAAATTTAACCTTCAAGTTATCTGTAGTTTTGTGGTGTAAATTCTCTATCCTTCACAGCTGCTCAAATTGAGAGCATTTAGCCCCAACTCTGGTAATCCCAGCAGGTCAGTCAGGCAAAGTTAAAGGGATGTGATGTTGAATTAAGAATTTTTTTTTTTAGGGCAAGAGATAAAATTTGCATCAAGTATAGGAAGAAATCAGAACTACAGCAGCTTAGGAATCTGTTAATTGTGGGGAGATCTGCTCTAAAACACTAAGAAATTGGTTTTCTGGGAAATAATTTCAAGCAGTTTTCTGAAGATGTCTGGCTGAGTGATATTGATGTCCCTGTAATTCTATGATGTTTGTCAGTAGATGCAAAGTATAATCTTATGGAGGCATAACAGCTGAAAGCTGCAAAAGCTGCAGGAAAGAACTGGCAGCCTTTTAAGATGTGTAGGCTTGAGACAGGCTTCTTTCAAAGAATGCAAGGAAAATTAAAAAAAAAAAAATAAGGTGGAGATGGATTGTAGCTCTAACTGGCTCTTGTTTAAAAGCTTCTGCCCCCAAATATAACTGTGCCTTCAAGTGCTATGTGGTTTTGGAAATGCATGGGATAAACTCTGGCACAGAGAGGGAGGAAGAGACTTTGGGGTTGTCAGAAAATATTTACTGTAAAATGACCATTCTTGAAAGCAATATCAGCAAGACTCAGGCCGGGGAGAACTGTGACTGGTTTCAAACACACATTCCAGTCAGACCTATGCAGTAGTGACCCAATGAATTTTTCACGGAAGGATACCACTTCCAACCCTTTGGTCTATGTCTTCTGGCTCCCATCCCTTGTCTTCTTGCTTATATGTCTTAATTTCCCCTTCCCTCAGCTGTGTTGCATCTGTCCCATGCCCCTAGGAACATCACAGCTGCCTTGCAGGCAGGGCACAGCAGCCTCTTGGCATTTGAGGCTGATAGCCAGAAGACAGACTTGGCTTCTCCACTCAGTGTCAGTCTGACCTGCTTCAGCTACAGGAGGCAGACACTGAACAACCAAGGCCCCCAGCTGAGCGGTCATGGCTTCCTTCAGTGAAAAACTCAAGGTTTGCACACTTTCAGCCATGCTGTTTTTATCTGCTGGGGCTTAAGATTTGCATGGATGTAGTTCAGTAAAGGGCACGGGAAGAACTTCACTGGAGGGCAATAAAGTGGACTGGGCAAGGCTACCGAAATACAGGGACTTGCTAGTGAGGCTCCAGTTCAAAACAAGTTTTGAAAGAGGCTATGCCTATTGTGAATTTTAGTTGCATCTTTTCTAGCTCCATGTTCCTCCTTCCCTTCTCCCCACTCCAGTTCCCATTTACCGCCTCTCCTCTGCTCCTCCACCCCACTTCGTAACCACAGTGGTCCCTACTGCTGCAGCCTCTGAACTGGGAGGATAAAGCTTAACTCATTTTAATCTGGAACTCTCCAGAAGGCTTCCAAACATTAGATTCACTTTAGCTCGTTGTTGTGTGTTCAGATCTCTTGGCATGACTACATTTGTCTTTGTAGATGTGACCTAAAATCCTGTTACCAATGCACCAAGTAAGCAGAAAAGCTATCACCTGTTTAAATAAACCTTTGGCTCCTAATCAACAATTCACCAGAAGAAAAGAAATTGAGTAGAACAAAATATGTTTGATTATTTACTAAAGGCATAATGGCCTGCAGACTGAAAACAAAGAGTGGGACTGGAAACCAGATGGTAACCAATATAACCTAGACAGCCTACATATCAAATCTTTATGGTACAGAAAACTCCTACAGTGGTATCTTTTTAAGCAGTAGAGAAATCCATATGTGCTACTTTTCCAGTTGTAGTAATTCCAAATAAATGCCAAAGCTGTGACTTTAAAAACACCATAGATAAATGTCAGGATCATAGAGCTATGTCATTTATGTGTAACACTTGACTGTCAGTGGCCTCAGAATGCCAGTGAGAGGGGAGGAGCGGGAATGGGGTCTCACCACCTCGGTGCAGAAGCCCCCACCACGAGATTTGCCACTTGTGTTGTGAAGGAGTCCACAGAAAGCTGATAATGCATGAGAGCACAAGCTCCTAGGATGGATGCTGCTGGTGCCGTGAGCCATGGTTGAATTCTAGGGTGTTGTGGTGCCAGGGGGTGTAAATGGGCCTTTTCAGACAGGGGCAATCAGGTGATTACAGGCACAGAAGAACAGACTATGAATAGCAGCTGCCAGTGGCCCCAGGCAGAATCACCAGAGATATTCGTACAGTTTGCGTCGCTCTTGGCTGGTTAGTCTCGAACTGAGGTAGAGGAGTCTTCCTCAAGTATCAGGGGTATCTAGCAGCACCAAAGTCATTGTACTCAAAAATGAAACCCTAGGGATGAGAAACAGGACTAGATAGAGACAGTCACCATCTAGAACTTTGAAAAGGGGGAGGAAAATGGAGCAACCCTCACTCCAGAGCACCCGCACACAGCAGGTAGCCTACATGATGGGGAATAAGAAACCATATGTCAGCTATAGATGAAAGAGATTCTTCTACATCCCCACATCCTGCTAAACAGACCTTTGCTTGGGCTTATGTTTAGACTGGGCTAATATTTGCAGTGGTAAGGATAAGAACATGAGTTTGGGCGGATTCAACAGCTTTAGAACACTGTCTCTTGTGTTTCTTTTTGCAGCTGAAGGCTCTGAAGTATCTCTATGCACTGGGACTCTGGGATGGGACTTGTTCCTTTAACAGAAGTCCACAGGCAAGGAGGGCAGGGCACGTGCCACCATATGCCACCTGCTGGGAAAAGCCTTTGAAGAAGTAAAAATTGTCATCACCTCACAAGAAAGGGTTGTTTCCTCCCTCCCACTGAATCACCACATTGATCTTCAAGGGCAAAAAAGAAGTAAACCTATATCTTCATACTAAAGGTGTCCATTATATGACATTTAAACAAAGAATGATATCCATATGCTTCTGGCAATTCTTGGAGCGATAACCTTGTTCCCTGTTGTTACAGACTATGAGGTGTCTCATGTCTTGTTGCTGCTCTACATTTACCAGGCTTCTCACAAGGGAGACAGTGGTGCTGTTTCCCTCAGGATCAGACCAGAACCTAGGTGGGTCTCCTTTGCAGAATCCCTCATGCAAGGTTCCTTGGCTCTTACCCATTTTCAATGCTATTAAAGCCTAGGAAGGCCATGGAGTGTGAGCAGACCTCTTTCCACTCTAACATGTGACTTTGCAGTGAGCAAACCCGTAGGACACTGTGCTGATAAGAAGTAGCTGTCTGGTTGCAGCTTTGGCAAGATCCACTGATGCTGTTTCCACCACCTCCCTCAGCAGGTTCTTTTTTCAGGTAATACAGTAATTCTTCTTACACGTAACATGCAACTCTCTGAAGTTTAATTTTGTGATCATTTTATGTTCCCATTAGCAAGTAGAAATAATTGGTTCCTGTTCTCATCCTCATTTTAATTTTTCACAGTCCTGGGTGCAGAGGCCTCTAGGCAGCAAAATAGGAAGAAACTAAAAACAGGATTAATGAGAAAGAAACCAACATGCACCAGTATAGAGCCCATGTGAGGAAATTCTTAAATCCCATCCTCCCACCTCAAGAAAGTAATTTCAAACATTTTAAAGATAAATCAAATAAGATATCTAGAATAGCATCAGAATTACTTCTTTGTAAAAGGATCTGGGAGGTGTCAAAGATCCCCCACCAAACATGTCAGATGGCTTCCAAAGCCATAATTCCTGGGATGTATGAGCAAAATTAGAATGTGTGAGAGATAAGTATTGTTCCACTCCCTAGGATGGTGGGGCTAATACAGACCCTTGCATGGGATCAGATCATCAGATTTAAAGGAAAATGTAGGTAAACTGAGAGCAGTCTGTCTTACAGCAACAAGAAAATGTTTTAAGGATGACATTTGAGAAAGTAATTAGAAAAGTCTGAAAATGTGTTTATTCAGACTAAAAAAGAAAACAAAAGAGCCAGTACACATAAGTCTTCTGATGGGTAAAAGACTGCTGTGGACTGCTAAGCAGGGGCTAAACTGTTCTTTTGTAGGCCTTGGAGAAAATAATAAAAGAAATCTGTCAACATTGCAATAAACAAGAGAGAGCCTAGTGTTCCAGCAACATGATTTCCAACTGTAAGAGCAATAAATTCCTAGATGGACATGGACTTTAAATTCTTGGAGAATTTGTGACTGGTTTGGGCAATCAGCTAAACTGAGAGGGATAGTCTTGCTATGTGTATGGACACCCAGTACAGAAGGGCATCTTCAGTTACCTCTTGAGGTCCCTTTCAGCTGTAGTTTGTGTCCATTCTAAGTTTGTCTATGTCTCTGTGGTTTGTGTCCGTTCTAAGAGATCAGATCTCTTTTTATCATGCTCTAAATTATTGCTCTTGTGTATTAGGATTACTCACACTAATGAGACTCTGCTATAAATCAGATGCAGTATTTCATTTGCATTGTGGAAATAACATATTCTCTTCTACTTACTTAAGTGGCTGCCCCAACATAGTTAGAATGTACTAACATAAAAGAGAACAATTAATAAAAAACCAGGGAGACTTCATATCCTTTCTATTTCCTGCACTTCCTTAGTTGTCAAGGCCACTGGAAAATGGTGCTGTGTGGGATCTTCTAGTTCATTGTCTGGCTCTCCTTTCCAGTGTCAAGTGTTTGGATATAATAGTGTTGAGGCAGAGATTGCTATGTCTATGCCAGTGTATTCCATCTGCTTTTCCACTTGAAAGAAGGAATGATTTTTTTTTTCTTTTCAAGCAGCTTCTTCTTGAACAGTATGTCCTTCTTGCCTGCCTTTTCCTCACACTCCTTAGTCATCTTCCATTGCTTTTCAGCCACCTGTATGGATTTATGTGACTCGGATGAAGTGCTTGTACTGTACATCACCCATCATGCATGTAAAGTTTCAAAAGTTGTCTCTTAATTATAGTCCTCTGGATTCCAGATTTGGTGGCCTCTGCCTGCTGTGTAACAAGCCTCTGTTCATTTACCTCACTGCTTGATAGAAGGGATGGAAAAAGAGGTAAGAAATTCTGTGGAAGGCTTTGCCTTCCAGAGCAGCACAGATGCTTTGCACAGTCACAGCTAAAAAGCAGCAACTGGTATCTCAGAGGAACATCACTCCCTTCATGGGTGAGAGAACTGGCAAAACCACTGACTATTGGGAAGTCTAATGAAAAGAGCTCTTTCAGGAAAAAGCTTATTTACAGTTCACTTCTGTTTTTATCACTGGTTTGGTTTTCTTTTTCTTTTTTGTTTTTTCTTTTTTTCCTTTGAAAGGTTTTACATCAGCTCCTGAGACAGACTTGGACAAATTTACAAAATGTTATGCTATTTCTGTTTCTGGAGCAGAGGAATTAAGAGTCTTCTCAAACACCTACGATTTGCTTGTAGAGAAGGGAAGCATATTACAATGAACTTATAAATCAAGTGAACCTAGGTCTTGAAGTTGCAACAAAAAGAGAAAACAGTGCTTTACTAAGGTATATTAGAGACAATCTGAAGTACTTACTGACATAAATGGTATTTTATTCAGCTCAGAGAAAGTGTCTAAATAAGAACTGCCTTTCTTATTCTTAATTTATTGGGTTATATAGATTAAAAAACCTTTAAAGATTATTTATACTACGGCTAATTCCATTTCCCCAGAATAGAGCCAAAAAACTTCTTTACCCTTGTATTTAAAGTTTTCTGGCAGAGAAAGGGGAAATGAGGTCCCATATGGTATCAGTGGAAGACCATTCCTTGTAGCTCATGTTAGGCAGCAGTTCAGGAAAGACAGTGGGAAAGCTGATGGAGGAGTGGGGGTTGGAACCATGTAGCAGAGCAGCCTCTGTTCACAACAGATACAGCAGCCAGGCCTGTCCCTTTCCTAGGCGTGGAGGGGACTGACAGCACCTCAAGCAGGCAGGGGCACATCTGTCCCACTGAGGACAGACAGACTCCTGTGCCTGAGTCCTGCAAGGCTCCTGTCACAGCGTGGGCTCACCACCATGATCCAGAGCACTTGCCTGTCTCACAAGACGGGAGAAGGAGCTAAGAGAGAGATCCCGGGGCACTCTTTTCCCCAGACTCCCATACATTTTTGCCTTTTCCCTTAGCTCATGCAATTTGTCTGCTCTGCTGGGCCACCTGTGTGAATGCTCACATCAAGCCTAAAGCCATCCTTGCCCTCTACTGGCTCCCTGCAGAAACACAGGAACACATCAAGCAACAGCTCCGTCTCTTCAGCTAGTCAAAATCGCTGGGCAGGAGGAGAGGGTGCACAGAGTCCCTGCAGTCCCTCCTGGGGTGGGCACCAAACCTGTACCAACACTCTGTGAGCACCATCCCACAGCATCTGTGGCAGGAGCGTCCTGGTGAGACAGGGCACAGCAACCCCTTCTGCTTATTCTGTTCTGAGGTTTGCAGGGGCAAAATCTGTCACTTATTAAAGTGGAATCTGATTTCAGGTTGTTTATGAACAAACCAATGTAGCAAACAAGAAGCAGCTCTGCCAATTGCTGTTCACGTTGTTTCTTTCCGTCTTTTCTAAGGAAAGTCCAGTCCAGTTGGTTTGTAAGCTCAGGTAACAAGAGCAAGAGTGGTCTAAGAGAATTGCTTGAATGGCTACCATGGGTGTGCCAGCAGGCTGGGAATGGTAGGTGGCACTTTTAACTCTGAAGGGTCACACAGTGAAGGTGGAGACTGTAGGCTTGAAACCTTGCACTGAATCCTGCTGGGAAGCCAGTGTTGGCACAGGATGCAGTGGCTGCACCAACAGTATGTAGAAATCTGAGACAAAGCAGAAAAAGAATTGCATTCACTTGAAGCTATGTGACATTTTAACTTGGCAACAGATTACTGGATAAATGGAGTCAGCACACCAACACCACTGAAAATGTAGACCACAGTTTCAGTGTTCAGGCTGACCTCTTCATAGAATCACAGAAGCATAGAATGCTTGGGGTTGGAAGGGTCTTTAAAGATTTATTTAATTCCAACCCACCCTGCCATGGGCAGGGACAACTCCTCCTAGACCAGGTTCCTCAATGCCCCATCCAACCTGGCCTTGAACACTATCAGGGATGAGGCACTCACAACACAGTCCTGTCTTGCAAGGTTTGGATGGATCCTTCATATCAACCCCAGCTGTAAAATCCAATAGGTTTGATTCCTGATAAAATACACTATGAAAAGACCCACAGACCAGCAATAGCCATCTAACCACTGCAAATTACTTTATATTAACTTGTTAAATAAGCTACTGTTGGTCACTATAGTTTTCTAAAATTCAAAGTATTGGAAATAAATATGAAATTATATACAAGTAATAATTTTCAGAAAATAATTGTTCTCTTTCCTTAGTTTGTTCATCCACAATAACAAATAGCAATGCACATCTCCAGCAATGGCACAAATAAATAGGAAGCAACGATTCTTTTATTGGAGAAGAAATGTTCAAATGGCAGCTGTAATTCAAAACTTGTGATGCCATTTGTTCTCTTTAACTGTATAAATTACCAGTTATAAAATAAGTTTTTTTTATAAATTTTGATCTTGTCTTAGAACAACAAATGGAAAACCTGGATTATTCTTTGAGACAGTGTCAATGTGCACATTACTGGGGATATATGTGCGTGCCATCTGCCAAGATCAGAAATTTTGCCTTGCCCAAAACCATACAGCAGTGCCATTGGGATTCTGGTCTCCTTAGCCACTCCCAGCTTCTCTTCTAGTGTGCTTTTCTGCAAGCCATTTTGACCAGTCTCCAGCCTCCACATTTAAGATGGAATTCCCCTCCATCTCTTTAAATCTGCTTCTGTTTTTTGTAACCTCAGAAGCTCAAAACCAACTAAACATCTCTCAACACCTCAGAGTTAGCAAGGTCTTTAAGAGGAGCTTTCTGCTTTGGTCCTTGTCTGAAGAAGCTGCCATTGTGGTGGTATACCACCCTTGAGCCATAGAGAGGGAGCCTCAGCGTTGCTGTTGGATCCTGCTTCAGCACTAAATCAGCTTGATTTTTCCTCTGCCATACAAGCATTTACCTTGAAATGAGCTGATCCATCAACATCTTTACAGTAACAAACCGTTCCCATGATCTTGCCACCCAAATTTATATCGGAGACAGATGTGACCAGGACTTCACCAGATCCTCTCAGCACCTAATGCAAATATTTTGCATTCCACGTACTCCTTTGAAACTGCATAAGTCTTTGCCATAACAGATACACTTTTTGGAACATGTTTTGGCAGAGCAACATGTTTAACTTTGCATCCCAGACATCATTCCCATGTGGCATTGTCCTTGGATGCTCTGGTGGCTCACAGAAAGCTCACATACCTCAAAAAGCAATTAAGACCTTGGAATTTCTTTTATTACTTTCAAAATCTGTTTCTTTTCTGTCATTGTTTTTCATAGGAATTATAAGGAATTTGTGGAACAGATTTACTACCAAAATCAAACCACAGCGCCCTTGTGTCCTGTAGAAGTGTTTGCTGCTCTGAACTAAAAAGACCAGTGTAAGTATCTGAGATACTCCATCCAGTTACCCTAAAGGCCAGACCTTCCTCTTACTTTTGAAGACCCTCAGAAATGTCCCCTACTACCACTGGTCAATGAATGCAGGTGCTCAGCTATTTACTTCATGTTGATCCTTATCTCCAGCTTCTGGTCTCCCACCCTTTTCAGCTAAAGATGTTTCCCTCAAGACTGTGCTGCACAGGGATGTTTCTTTGCTGCTGTCTTGTCTGCAGCATGGAAGAAGCAGTAGAGAAGCACTGTTTTCACATGTGAATATTCATGTTACCATCAAGCTTCCCTGCAGAAAAGATCTGAGGCTTTTGGTGAGTTTGCATTAATTACCAGAGCTTTCATGGGAGAGGCAGCCCAATGGCCAATGAATTACATATCTCAAAAGACATATTAAAAAATGAGTCAAAATATCATCTTATTTAGCAAATAAACATCTCCTGGATTAGTTGTTTTCTTGCTGTAATAAGCTCCAAATGTACCCTGCTTTCACAGGATCTAAGAAGTGACATCTTAGGTAATTTAATTTTAATAACAGCTGAGAAACTGCATTTTTTCCCCCAGTTTTTGTATTAGGTAACAATATCTTTCAAACTGACCCTTTGGTTACTAATTTCTTCAATTACAAAGGAAGAGAACTGATTTTCCTCTGTAATTCACAGATGAGGTTTTTATTCACCAGTAGCAAGGGTTCCCAAGATGAAAGCAAAAGGCATCTGGTCTATTGAAGTCAGCAGCAGAACTCCCACTGCCTGCAGATTTGTCAGAATTTCACACTGAGGGTCAGGCATATCCTAATCTGTCCTGATCTTTCATGCAAAAGACTGGTAAAACAGCATTTAAAGTTTTATCAGATTAGACACACACATACTTAACAAATCAAAGGCCTTTTAAAGATAAAACTTGTGCCTCTATGAGGCCTGAGTCATAATGTCTGAATGTTTGGAGACTGTGACTTAATTCTGCTGAGAGGGATACCTTCTTCAGGCTAGTGATCTCACTGGAGCTGATGCCTGAGGAATCGTGCTGGCAGCAGCAAAACACAAGAGGCAGTTTACCTCAGCAGTCTGATGTAGCAAAAGTTTGGCAGCTCTGATCCCCCACTGACTCTTCAGATTCACAAACTCCCATTAAATTAGGTATTTTGTTCCCTCTCTTTTGTTACTGTCTAGATATAGTAGGGGAGTTTCCTTATGCTCCTATGTTTTTGTATGTATTAATGACAATCTTTGCACTTGATAGATGTGAAACCATCAATTTGCTTGGAACAACTCAAGAAGGTAATTTCTAAAACAATAAAGTTTCTCCCTTTTATTCTTCCTACCAAGGGAGTACATTCCTGATTTCTTTCCTTTGGGAACAAACCACAGCATGGAGAGAAACAACTAAAATACAGTGTGGGGAGAAACAAGTAATTGTTTTCACTTGTTGAAAATTTGTTTTTGCTTAGTTTGACTGATAACCACTCTGCACTTGAGAAAGGCCATGCTTCAGCTCCCAGTGACAGATGCACAAGAGGTGCAGCCTTACTGCCCTGTAATTGTACAGTGAAGATGTATGTCTGGCCTGCATACTTTCGGATTTTTTCTCATCCTGCATCCAAAAGAAAGGGCTGAAAATAAAAATGCCAGAGCAGAGAGTATCTTCGTCTTCTGAACAATCAGGAATATTCCGTGGGTATCACAGGTACCATTTTCACAAATACATCCAGCTTCCCTTTAAAACTAATGAGGGATTTAGAAGAAGGCTGTTCTTATTCCTTTGGGGTCTGGAAATCTGTTTTCCAGCAGAGATCTATTCTTGACCTGTTCTTACCTATTTTTAGTAAGCTAACCTTATCCTTTAGCTTAAGTATTCTCTTCCTTTTGAAGTGTTATGGTCCAGTGTATTTACTTAGAGTAAATGTATCCCTACTCCACTTATTTTGTGCTTATTTTGTTAGACTAAACAAGCTGATGTCCTTTGTCTTCTCCTTAACCAGCATATTTGCCTTTCTCTGCTCCCCTCCAGCGTGCAGTAGTCAGGAATTTTTACAGATTAAAGCTCATCAAATAAAGATTCCTTTTTCACACCAGGAAACCTAAACACCTTGCTGTAAAAGTGGATCTAATTTGCTAAAACAATAGCTGATTTAAGTAAAAATCAAGCATGGCTGTACTGCCAGGATCTTTGTGCTCATCTCTTTTGGCAATGGAACATCATTTTCCTGTCATGACGTGCTTCATGTGACAAGGACAACAAATCTCTGAGACCTCAGTGTGAGAAACAAAACCTGAATTTCACTGGCAAACAGATGGAAGGTACTTCTTTCTTTTTCTCTTTAACCTCACTCAGTGAATGTGCTGTAAGGAAAACTTAAGGCTTTACAGTGAAAAATATTGATAACACCAGAAACTTCTTCCCACCAAAATGTTCACCCTGTAAACCTCTGCAAACATAAAAAAGTATTTAAAGATATGTCTGGCTATGGTATTATCCAACATTATTCTTTATGCTTAAGCTCAAGACAAATGAAAATACTTGGGAATGTTTTGGGAAGAAGGGAGCATCAGCATCAGGGAATGATCTGCTTAAGGGAATCTGTTGTTCCTCCAACAGCTCCCAATACCTCCAAGTGAAACTTAAAGGCCTCCTTTACTTCTGTACCTAGCACAAGGATAATCTGACTGTTGGTGTTGACCCACACTAGATCATCCTTCTGTCACCCCTGGGGATAGATGGTTTTGATTATGAGAAATCCTTATTCTTACAAAGAATTTCAGGTCTCAAAAAGACTTTTAGAAGTGAGGATTTGGCTTTGAGTCTTGAAATAACTGCTGAGCATCCATCATGAAGATACTCATCAGGCATATTTTAATATATATATTTCAAAACATCTGCAGGAGGAGAATGCAACAGGCAGAAGAAATATTGGGAGAGACTAATGGAGCTTGAAAGGAGACACCAGCTCTTACTGAGCCCTTCCTATGGCATCTGTGAGTCTTCCTTAATGTATCACCTGGCTTGAGGTACCCACCCTACATTATTTTAATTAACAGATAAAGCAAGGGCTCTTGGGAGAGCCAGGTGCAGTGAGTCCTGGCTCACTGGGTGATTTAGAACACATTCTAGTACATCTCTGTGCTTCAGCGGTCCCAGCTGAAAAAAGCAGTAAAGCAGTTGAATTTTGCCCTGTTGTGAAGTGCTTTGAAATCTGCTAGATCAAAAGAGCTTCAAAGGAAAGAGCAATGTTATCAATGCTGTCACTTTACTGTGTTGGCAAACTCCCCATATGTATTGCTAATTTCTGGTTGCTTCTTGTGCCCATCTCCCCAGAGTAACAATTACAGAAAAGGCAGGCAGGTACCACATGTCTTATCAGCAGTTTCAGATAAAGAGGGATGGAAATGAAGGGGGAGAGCTAGAGACAAACAAAGCAGGGAAAATCACCCATCAGTTTGCATCTCCAGATGGGATGAGCCTTCACAGGCTCCTGGTGCCCATCTGAGTTGAGCACTGAAGGTTAAATTCAAGCTGAGAGAGCACCACAGCCCTCAGTACCATGGCTGAACTTCCGTGTAGTTGTCAGACAGTAAATTATGGTTCCCCAATTTAGACTGAACTTGCTGGTTCTTGCCATCTGCAGGAACATGTCATGAGCACCAAGTGATTTAGAGCAATGCTCTGAATAATCAAAGGAATAACGTGTGCACCCACTGCTGTATTATACTGATGTATATGATAAATGAATTGACCTGTAATTTCCTGCAGCATTAGCTAGAGCAAGTATTTCCTTTTGTAGATTGTGTTTATGGAAACCTGACTGTAGCGGGTCAGAGTGACTTGATGCATGGCTATTGCAAGCAAAGATCTTTTTCAAGTCAGACAGACTGGGAAGCAGCTTTCCTTCTGTCAGGCTCAAACATTGTTCTGTCACTTCATCTTCTGCAACTATGAGAAATCCAGGTGTCTGGTCACTGTCAGTCACACCACAATCATGCAGGGATAGTCACAGCTGAATTATTTGCAGCAGTCAAGATGTATCTATTCAGAAATGCCTTTGAAAGGATCATCCCAGGTCAGTGATGGTAAAGCAGTAGCACTGGTGCCCAGTTCAACACAGGCAAAATTTGGACCAGCCATAAGATTCAATAATTTTTAAGAGCAATTTGATAGTGAAAATCAGAAGAATTTACTGTCATTGCTCTAAATTTTTTTTTGTTTTGAGATAGACAGTACAGAAGTGTATCTGTTATAAGGAGATTCATACTTTTATGCATTTAGGAAAGAAGAGCAAAAATTCATATAAGAAAAAATAATATGCTAAAGGCAACTATCATCTACCAACTGCTGTCTTTGTGAGGCTAAAAGAAATTAATAATCTTTCTGATTGCAGACAGCCTTTTAAAAACACATAGGCGCTCAGTATCCATTGTCCTAAGTCATAAAATAGCTTACATAAAATCCCCAAAGTCCTTACTGAGCCCAGGCTCAGGCTCCCAGCCACACTCCTGTGCCACTTCTGTGCCCCACCAGGACCCAGCTGTGCTATCAGGTACCTGCCCTGGACAGTCTCTAGAAAACAGGCAGCAAGATGAAGTACTACCTGAGCAAACTTCAGTGCAACTATATTTGTTTAAACAGTTCACTGCAGTAATTTCCCCCCCTCCCCATTTTCCTGATTGTTTCAGAAGCAGGGGCTGGGGAAAACATTCCCCACCCTCAGACAGAAGTCATTTTTTGAGCATGAGTTGTACATATTTTGAAACTTTGTTTTATGAGTAACTCTCTAGAGCCCTGTCCTGGTCCAGCCCAAATGTCTAATTCCAGTAAATTTCTGATATGCCACCCTACATCCCCTGCACTTCCCTTTAATTGCTCTTGTCTTCCCTTCTGCCCCTGACCAGACTGCTGGGAGGGTTATGGTAGTGATGGGAGAGAAATGGAGAGACCCCGAGGCGTGGGTTTTGTCATATCCCTGGCTCTGAACCCTGCCCTTTCTTCCCTTCCTTCCTCCCTCCCTCCTGTTTTTCATCTTGGTGCAAAAGGAAGTGGCTTTTAGCTGCAAAGTTTTCCATTTTGCCTCCTCTAGGGCAGGATTAACCAATCTTCCTCACACTCCAGTCCATCCTCTAGCACATGACAGGCAGATTCATCACCCTCCACCTCCCACCATTTCCCTCTGCTACCACGTGCTGCTGCCCACAGCAGGCAAAGTCACCATCAGGGTGCATCCTGATGTGTCCTGACGTTGCTGCATCTTGCTGATCATAAAAAGCCAGACCCAGTGATTCCCCAGAAGAATGTCTCCATTAGCGACTGAGAAGGCGCACCAGGCAGCGTGTCTGAAAAAAAAATTGAGAGATGTCTCTATTCCTTTGCTACAGCCAGGATCTGCCAGATGTTTTTGCAAAGTTCACAGCAGCACCTATACAGATGCTCCTTCCCTCTCCCTCTTTAGCTGTGCTCAGAAGCCAGACAGTAGGCTGCTGCCATGGTCTCAGCACTGCAATGACAAAAGCTTACCAGCGTGGATGCAATAAGCCTTCTTTTTTCTGCCACCTCAATATAGAATAGCCCTCTTCTGCTTAGTAAGTATCATCCAGAAATTTTGGGCTGAGATCACCACTGCCTTGCTAAGAAATACACAATCTCCACCCAAGTGGAAAGAAAGGGTGATTGTTCCTTGGGGAAGGTGACTCAAGGTTTGGTGGCAATGCAATGTGCCTTTTGATCACTGTGTTAAACAAACAAAGTCTACAGCAAAGAATGCCAATATTCCTTCTGCAGGAGAGGACATTAACAGTGTTGCCAAACACTTGCACAACATTTTCGACTGACAGATGCCCAAATGCTGTGTAAAAAAAAAGAGGACCAAAAAGGATAATCATAATCATTAGCAAATATTTGAAATATGCCTGTGTTATTAATCCTGCTTTAGTGATTGTTAGACAGTGGTATGCAAAATCAAGGAATCAGTCCTCCTGTGGAGAGAAATTCAACAACATAACCACAAATAAGTGTCACATAAACAGTGCACTGATGTACAGCTTAGACATATTGGAAACATTATTCTGTGATGTATCTCCATTGACTTTTATGGTGTTGAGTAAATGGAATTGGAGGGAAGTTCAATTAATTCACAGGTTGCTGGACTGAAATGTTATCTAAGCCTATCAGCACAAATAGTTGCCGTATCTTGTTGGGAAGAAAAGTATTTTAACTTAAAGTGATGCAAGTGACTATAATGTTATAATGAACCTGAAATATTCAGTCAAAGGGAAAGAGCTTTCCTGGTCTATGTACAGAACATCCCAAAATTTCGGTGTCTCAAATTTACCTAAAATTAAGACAATGTAAAAATGCATCCCTGGTGACAGAACTTCCAAATCTTTTGACAAAGTCACCACAATTCACAACTGATATCACAAGTTGCAGTCATTGAGAAGTATGATAATAACTGTGTGGAAGGTAGAAGAAATTTGGAGGAATATATTTATTCCTGATGAAAATCATCAGCTTCTCTGATAATAGGTTTCAAACATAAAAAATGTCATCAAGTGCTCTCCACGTCCACAGGCAGGACATAAAAGTGAAGAGATCAGCACTCATCTGAAGAATTGAAAAGAGCTTTCTAAGTCTGGGAATAAGCTACACAGCCCATTTTGGAGACTCTGATTTTGGAGGTTTTTAAAAGATCCCTGCACCGGGGAACATCTAGGTTCAGATATTTCTATCTGGATCAAACAAGCTGTAGGTGACACCTTGAGGTCCTTAGGTTTAAACTTCTGTGATTCCAAAAATATTCTTCTGAAGTCTCAGAGTCTCAGTTTTGAAGAGAAAAAAAAAAACAAAAACGTTTTTTGACCTTTCTTTCCCCCAAAAGAAATCAAATAAAAAAGGCTATTTCATTCTGTCTTGGCTTGACAGAAGCACAGAAGACATTGCTGTGAGGCTTTTCCATAATCAGAAAGTTCTCTTAGGTTGTTTATGGTTGCTGTCCCCCAGGCTGAAGGCCACAGACCATGGGATGGCTCCTCAACAGCAGCAGCCACAGCAGCGGCTCTTGTCCCTGGACTCCACCTATAGCTCCTGTCTCTTAGTATACAACCAATATATATTAGTTATTTATTTACTCTAGTCATCACAGCTGGTAGAAGCAACATATATGAAATGTGCTCCAAGTAAGAATCTAAAACCAAGAAGGATTTAAGCCCCACAGATAATACTGTTGCAGCAAATTCTTTTTCAGTCCCCAAAATTGCACAGTGTCTGAGTGGCTTCAAAACCTGAAGGACTGGGAGGGTGTGATAAAAGAGTTAAATTTACTGAAGATTGAAGAGAAATCTAGCACTATGAGAGGGCTGGTGAGATCTGACAGGAGGTAGGAGCGGTCATTCTGTCTTTAATTGCCTTGGTTTTTAAGTTAGATCAAATCACACCAAAGAGAACAGGCAACTCTTCTCAAAATTCTGAGGAGCTGAGGTCTGTTTCCCCAGTCAACAATGACTCTCAGGAATGTACATCTCATGCACACATACATCATCATCTCAAAATATATGTGTTTGTGGAGGAGACTCAGTGATCCAGCTGACAGCTGATCTGAAGATGTGGGATTACAAGGTATGTTGACCCAATTCAAGAAGATCACCACTGGGGAAATCTTGGAATAGAAAATGTCAAATGACGTGATTAAATCTTTAATTAAAAAATCCGAGATCCAGGAATGTTTTACATCTGCTGTTCTCAGCCTCTGGAGCATCCAAATATCTTCTACACGGTGAAGCTCAAATCCACAGTGCCAAGCTGGGTGTGCTCTGCCCCTCATGCTCCCAGCTCAACCTTGTGAACACTGCAAGCACTTGCCATAAAGTTGGTGAGAACAGAGCAAGGAGGAGCCATGCCAGCTGATGAGCACCTTGGTCTAGGAGACAAGCTAATAACTCAGGAGAAGTAGTACTTGCTTGGGGTATTGTTTGGATAAGGGAGTCTGAGTCAAATCCTGTGCGAGGAAGGGTGCGCCATATCCTGCACTCATATTGCTCTTACATCTGGAAACACTACAGCATCAGTACAAAGTCTGGGAGAGGAATATTTAGGTCACTTCAGTCCTGATAGCTCACAAAGCTGCTAGCACAGCTCCAATGTACAAGACCAGGGCCAAACACAGCACAATGGTTCCCATCAGTGGGCAATCCTGGATGTAAATGACCTTAATTCTGGAAGGGCTGTTTTAATTTCTAAGAGGCTCATCAGTGTGTTGGTAATGAGAATGGTGCCCCTGCTCAGGTCATGCCTCTGTACCCAGAGTCAGAGAGCAAATGATGAGATGTGGGTGGGCAGCAGCTAATCCAGTCCTGGGCTGAGCTAATTCTCTCTGTTCATTACAGCCTCTGCCACACCAGAGCTGGATTTAAATGGAGGGTAAAGGACTCCGAACTGGTACCTTAAATGAGCACTCAAGCAATTCCTGAGCAGGTCATTAAAAAAAAAAGGCCATTTCAATTAACTTTCAATCAACTTTCATGTTTGGCAAGAACAGGAATGAATAAATTCCTACAGCAGTTTGAAAATGGCAAAGGTAATAGTGTAGCACAAATATTTCTCATGGTTTCAAATGTCTCCTCCTGACTTTCAGTAAAGATTTTAAATGTATTCATTTTTCTTTCCCAAGGAGGTTTAGGTGAGATATATCTTTTTATGGAGGTTTCATTGTTTTCAATGCACACTGTATATACTCTGCAACGATTTTTTTTCCCACAGAGACTTTAATGCTCTTGTTCCATATACTGTGTTTTCTTTTTCACTGATTTTGTCCATTATATTATATTTTAGCCTATGGTGCAACCCTAAATTTCTGATTCCCTTCTTAATAGCTGTGGAAAGCAATTCTTCCCATCAACCAAGCAATCATGACTTTCTGCATACTGCTGAGAAGGGGTGAGCATGATGCCCTTTTGGAAGAGGGGATATGTGTCATTCATTGGCATATAAGAGCAGAATGTTTATGCGAAGTCTGTGGTTTCTCCTCAAATCATAGGTAGTTAATATTTAAGCAAACGGCATTAAATCTTTCTTTGTTGCTCGTAATCACAGCATTTCTAAGGAAGGAGGAAAAAATCCCAGGCCACCAAGATGACTGAGGGGTTTTATGACTAAAGCTACTTCTTTGTGTTGACTTTGGCCTCAGCTCTTGTCTGGACCAGACATAAAGAACATTTCTTTCATTTGGTGTTTACCTGCTCTTCTCATGCACATTTCTGTGCAATTTACCAGACTTGAAAAGGAGCACATAAAGCCCCCAGTCCAGTGAGTTTCCTGCCCTGTTCTCATCATAGACAGCATTTGCAGCTGTTCTTTTTTGAAAAGAGTTTTATCTGATTTTGTTACCTCCAAGAACAAGTTCTCTCAGAGTGATGCAAGTTACTCCTTCATATACCAGCTTTTGATGAGAGCAATGTCCCTCAGGATGAGCTGACTCAGCATCTAGCAGTCTGTCCACCCTCGAGAATTCAATTGCCTGAATATTATTTCCTGAGATTGTGTACATCCCCACATTTCTGCAGGGGCTTTCTCCTCTGTCAAAATACTGTCAGCTTCATTTCAGAAAAAAAAAACCCAAAACAAACTACAAAATCCCCACCCTGTTCGTCTTTGCACTGCAGGAGAGGAAAGGTGTGAAATGCAGCATATTTTGGAAACTGGACACTAATATTGCCTGTCCCACATACAGCAAGCTTGAAATGGCTGGTGTGCTCAGTCTCTTCTACTTATGGAGCACTCTAGTTTTAGTGAGACGCAAAACTGTTATCACAAACACTGAACAGAGGAGGTTAGCATTAGTTTATACTTCTTAAGTAGTCTGATGCTGTAAACTACTCATCATTAGCTCCTATGTCATCCAAGATCTCAGCACATGGATCCAACCCTTCATGGGGAAAAAGAGCAATGAGAGCTTCATGGTTTTAACAGCTGAAGTGAGTCACAGGGTGACCTCTTAAGTGAGTCACAGGGTGACAAGAAATAACATTTGGTGACACTCTTGTGGTCGGGACACTGTGTGTCTTAAATTGCTCAAGTAGTTTTCATCCACTACTAAGGAAGTTATCACTGAACTTGCTTATTCCTTTAAAAGTTGTTTTTCTAGCCATTTGTCTGAGCTCTGAGTCAAGAAGTGGAATAATCTCTAAAGCTATGACAGCATCAGAGTACCATTGTTTGATAAAAAAGTCATGTCACTTTTATACCACAAAACCGCAAAAGGTTTTCTGAGCAATTATGTGCTATGGGTTTGACCTTTATCCTTTCCCAACTCAGTGCTTTGCCTCTTCTCCATCAGGAATTTTTGTGTGTGTAGGTGGTTTGTGGGGAATCTTTTTTTCCCAGTGCAGCAGCAGCATTAGGAATGTTGGTGATATGCCAGGTCAGCTTACAATTTTAGAAATGGCACCATCCAACCATAGGACAGTAAACAATGATTTTAAAAAGTGCCAAAAGTATGTATCTTGGACATGTGTGGGTATAGTGGGAGTTGAAGGTGGGATAAGTAGGGGGAAAGCAACTTGTTCAGTTCCTCGGGACCATTTCCTTCGTATACCATGGCACAGGTAACTGTTACTAAAGTATGGTGTGCATTTTATTGTACTGAGCTAGAAAAAGAACTTAGCTGAATTTTCAAAACAAGACCAGAGAAAAAAAGGGTGTTGGAGCACAGGAAGAAGTGGTCACAGGGAAGTGGTCACATCTGACAGAGTTCAAGAATAATTTGGACATTGCTCTCAGGCACAGGGTGTGACTTGTGGGGCTGTCCTTTGCAGGGCCAGGAGCTGGACTCAATGATCCTTGTGGGTCGCTTCCAACTCAGGGTATTCTATGATTCCATAAGTATGCTGGGAAAAATATTACCAATTATTTAATAATAATCATGATAGGAAGCAGTCCATTCCCACAAAACCTTAAAGACATGGTGATAAGATGAGAAAAAGCACATGCGTTACTTTCTGTGTTATCAACTCTACAAAACTTCCAATAGCGTGTTCCAGTGCTCCATACTTTTATCTCCTGAGGAAACTCTACAGTAGCAAATTGCACTGTGGTGCCTCTGATAATGCATTTGCCTTCTGTGTCCAAGCAAATCCAGCTGGTGCCTGACCAAGCCCACATTTTCGTAGAAGTTGTTGTGAAGAGGCTCAATGAATAAATTACACTCAAATACAGATTGCATCTTAAGTTTTATCTTCACGGTGTAGACAGAGGAGGAGCACTTCTTTAAAAACCAGTGAGTGTCAGTTTTTCCCTGGATGAGTGGGTGTGGGTTTTGGGGTAAGGTTTTAGGATATGTTGCAATCTCTTTTGTCAGTTGTGGGGGCTGGGCAGATGAAGTGGCTGATCTGAAAGCCACAAACATCATCTGTGGAAAGAGCTTAAAGCCCCCCACCCCCTACATGCTGATATCTGAGCAGCAGGGACCAGAGGTGCTGTCAAAAGAAGAGATAATGAAAAGAATAAAGGACCTAAAAAGTGTATTGGTTGGTATACTGGCATCCTAAATATTTTTGTTTTCTTTGTATTCCCTTATAAATACAGATCCACATCCTGTGGCCCAAACTTTTATGGTAGCTCCAAGAATTGTATGTGTTCTTTAATTTTCACCAAATCCATGCACAGCCATCTCTGCATTCCTTCAAAGGAGGCCCTTCCCAGCTCTTTAATGCTTCTTAAAATATCCCTATGTAAGCTCAGCATTAGCTATTTTGAAAGAGATGGGAACTGAAGGTGAGAGGATGAAGGCTTTGTCAAGGGATCCGTTCTCTTTTCTTCATTGCCATAATTTTGACCTTTTAGAAGGGAGCATGAATGCACAAAGGAATGTGCAATAAGAGGCTGTAAGGAGCTTTTCCCCCTCAGGTTTCTTTTCACCTGGTAAAGCCGTATAGTCTCAAGTTCATGTGGCTTATGAAATCTCTGCCACAACTAACACACAAAACACAAAAGAGAAGACTGATGGCTGGCGGCCACCTTTAATTCCAGTAGATTTAATAAACTGGTAGCAACTTCTGAATTGTTCTAAATACATGCCCCAATCATATATATCTCCTTTTTTGGCAGAGGCAGAAAAGACCTACAGTGATTTTTGGATTGTAAGATTCAGAAAACAAGAGGCTCCAAAGAAGAAAACATGTATGGAAATTTAAAATCCCTTCACCTGTGTACAGATGAGCAGCTTTTGGTTTTTAGTATTTGCTGTTAAATTCAAAGGAAGATATTGTGCCCATCTCTTGACTTGCTGAAAATATCCAGCATTATCAGGTACTGACCGCGGTTAGGGAGAGACATTCTGCTTTGCTCTCTGCTGCAACTGAATAACACAGGTGAGGTTTTCTTTCACTCAATAATTTATTTTATTAATGATGTTACACACTGAAACTGTAAGGCTGTCAAGTTTGAGGAGACAGGAGACCTGAAAGAGAAATATGCAACCATGACAGAAGGAAGAGATAACCAAACCTCTCAGCGATATTGCTGGCAATAGCTCAGCAGGACAGTACAAACATCTGAAGGCTATCAGACCTCAGAAGCAGACACCTCATCACATGAGATAAGCTCACATGCACCTTGTGACTTTGCTAGAGCCAGAACAGAACATGCATATGGGGTCGCTTCCAAGTCTGGAAGCTACCAGAAGGAAGAAGAAAGAGCATCTTTAGGGGCACACAAAAGCAGAGGAGCTTTACCATAGCTTGACGAAATATGACTCTGGAGCGAAAAATGGGCAACTCGGTTTATAAATACATGAGTATGGAGACTGGTCAATGGGAATGACAGCGCAGGGAAGTAAAATTATTTCCTGCTGCTGTGACACTTACAAGCAAAATTGGACCTTTCTGTCCTTTTATAAAGCCATTCAAATCAAACATGGAAGATTAAGTATTTTCCCAGCCCTAAAGCTTCAGCTGGTTAAAATGCTTCCCCCAACTTCAGACCATCTATAAAATTTTGCAGTTAAAATAAAGAAATTCTTCCCTGTCTGTCTTTCATACAGGAGATAAAAATCCTTTGTCTGCTTCTTTAAAAATGCAAGTAAAGCTGCAAATATGTCTTTCCTCTAAAACAGGCAGAAACATTCTTTTATATTCTTTAGTTCATGGCCAGGTTTCTTTCAATTGTGTCCTTCTCAGCAACATTCACCCTGAGACTAGAACAGAGGCTCTTCTTACTGTGAAGTGTTCCTGAGGATGTCAATTTCCTTTTCCCTGGGAGTTACACAATGTCTGTGCCCATACAAATACCCTGAATGGATGGAGATATGAGTACAGCTCTTTGCCTCTCTGAGCAGCACTAACCTTTCCTGGGCTGCCCTTAGAGATGTGCTGGCATTGCTGGTTTGGTCATTTCCAGGAGTGATTGATCATGAGATGGTAGAGCTCAGAGGGCTTTTTACTGCCTGGCCTAAGGCTGGATATCTGATACCTGAAGCTAGAAAACTTCATGGGCTCAGGTGTGATTTGTTCTTTCACTCCTGCTCATTGTGTACTTACTTGCTTGTAAGAGGCCCTGTAAACACGGCAGGGACTTCTGCTGCCCCTTGCCAGGACAGTCCCTCTGTCCCTGTCTCGCCCTTCAGGAATGGAAAGGAGCAATATTTCCTTGGGAGCACCAGTCATGTCTATGACCCATGCTTTCCTGCAGTTGCTGTGCAGGCTAGGTAGGATTCATCCCTGCTGAGGCTGTTTTGCAAAGCTACCTCTGCTCTCATAAAAGCTGAGCAGAGGAACAAGCTCCTCAGGACCTGTTTGGACAGGTTGGAATGGGAGGAGTTGGATAAAGGCATCTTCAGCTAAGCTGGTCTCAATCTGGAGCCATTCTGCTATGATGGGGGGACCTGGGGATGTAGGAAACTTGCCCTGCTGAGAACTGGGGAGCAGAGCAGTTAGTCCAGTTGAGGGCAGAGAAAATAACCCTTGCCATGAACCCTCTGACTTTGGGGCGTGTGGCAAAAATGTACCAGAGGTGAGAACAAAGCACAGATGTGAGGGCTTGCTGTTGTTGTTGTTGTAGATTGTAGAATTGGTCACTGAGTTACTGAGTTCATCTATTCCTGCTTTCAGACACGGGGTTGTGCAACCCAAAAGTCAGTGGGAGTCTGCAGAGGCAGAAGCTGTGCTGCAGCAGTGTGAGTGAGGTGAGGGAGACAACTGAGAACAGCAGGTCAGTGCCAGGCTTGTTCCTTATATGGCTGCTAAATGTCTGTGGTGTGTTTCTTGGGATATGGTTTACGGTAAGAAGCTTCAGGTGCTGTGTTCCTGCTCTGCTGAATACCAAATGCTATTGCTGAGGCTGCACTGAGACTGGGCCAGAAGGAGGTAGGTAGCTGGGATTCATTCAGATACTGAGCATTTGACTAGCAAACCCTGATATGGTCTGCAGAACTGCTGCCAAAAATCCCTCCCTTTCCAGTGGCTGGCAAAGGTGGCAAACACCACGGGAAGCCTCATCCCCTCCACTGCAGGAGTAAACAGGGCAGGCTGCTCTCAGGATGGGGTCCCCAGAAGAGATTTGACTTAGCCAAGGATAGACAACTTTTGATATCAGTTACTTTTTATAAACTTTTTATAAACTTTTTGGTTTTCGTTTCTTCAGCTGAGAATATCTGATGGGAAAGCTCCTGTTTGCCAGGAAGAAACCTAAACTACATCTGGGCTAAGATGTAATGCTGGCTGCCTGTCTGAGTGGTGCCTGTGCACAGCTTGTTTTAAACAGCACCTGTTTACGTTTTCATGGATAATTTTTCCTCTTTTAGAACACACTACCGCTGGCCAGCATCCACTAGCACTGCTTCTTTGGGGGCTTAGCTACAGTGAATCATGCTCGGAGAACATGCCATGGTTTTGATTGCTAGAACATTGCTTTTCTGCACTATGGGATTTTTAAAGTGCAAATATTTTCAGCTTTCCCAAACCCACAAAAATACTGTTTATCAGTGCCCTAGAGATCATTGTTTAAACCAAACAATTCAGTGCAATGAGGAGGGTGTTTTGACTTATGGGAAAGAGGTTTTAAAGGCAAACAAATTGCTTTATAAATGCACATATACCTACACACACACACACACACACACACACACACACACACACACACACACACACACACACACACACACATATATTTATATGAAAGACAGAAATATAGATGGTTCAGGCAACTCTAAAACTCTACAGCTGTGTCTTAAAATATACATTTTATAGATGTGATAGTACAAGGTTTTCATGGTTGACTACTATGAGCTGACTTTTTATAAATAATGTTTGAGGCCTAAACAAAACTTATTCGTTTCCTGTTTCAAGCATCTGCCAAATACTTCTGATTCTTGGGAGACTACAAAAGTGATAGGCTTCATCCAGTCCTTTGGAAATTCTGCTACGAGACTGTAGCGTTGCATTAAATGTTGGGTGTTTTTTGTTTCTCATTTTTAAGTGCTGAGTTATAGCTTTCATATTTTTTGAGCTTTGCCTGTGCAATTCTTATGATTTTTTAATCACTGTAAATTATTCTGTGGATCATCCTTCAAAAACATCAAAGCTGTCTCAGCATTAGTTTTGAACAACTGTCTTTTACTTCATGATACAGCTCGAGTTGCCTTTGTTTTACTCAGACCTCCAGGATCTTATGATGAGACTAGTGCAGTCTCTGGTCTTTCCATGCTATTTTAAAATTCTAAATTTCTGTGTCTTATGGGACCATTGTAAGGAAGAAAAAGAAGCTGGTACATGACACAGTTAGACATGAACCCACCTAGGGATATGCAATGAGCACACAGCCCTCTGCACCAACGACCACAGCTTTAAGTTGTGGTAATAAAGCATGTTCAAATTACTTCTTAAACTCTTGAATTGTCAAGCCAAGAGACATTAATTAAAACATCATAAACCATGGTTCTTGAAAAGGAAATGGAGAAGGCACTCACTTCTTGTTTTTACAGCAAATGTAGTACAGTGTGTTTGTGATGAAGCTTTCTGACCACAACAAATTCCCAGAGGGAAGATTCCTTAAACATAGCAACCACAAAATGACAGAAAGTAGGGATTATCTAGTCTGCATTTTAAAGAAGTCTCCAGAGGGTAATGGTGACATTTAAATCTAATGTTATTGGAAACTACTAAATATTGTTTGCATGAGCTTGGATGAATGTATAGAGTTGTATGGAAAATATTGAAGAAAAATGGATGCTCTGTGGTGTGAGGTTGGGTTAATACAGGAGAATTACTTCAATGTATCTGTCAAATGACAGGTTATTTGTTTGTTTTTACCTTTATTGGAATTTTGTGATGCTCTAGTGAGGGGTGCATGGACTGCTACAAGCTCTTCTAAAAAACTCTGATGTTCACGAGATGGAGGCGGGCTGGGATGCTGTGGGAATTATGCAGCATCTGCAATTAAGCTGTGATGTAAAATCTGTCTCTTATGGCTGTCTTGTCATTCTCCCATTCTGCAAAATGAAAGCAATTTTATGTAATTCCCCATTTTTGTGAGGGACTTTGATTCAGGAAAATCACCACATAGGTCTTGCCTTTCCTTAACAGCAATTTTAAAATTGCTTTGCCCACTGTGATAAATGAGGTGTCTCTGCAGAGATATGAAGGCACAGGAGTGTGGAGGAAGCATCTGTGTAAAGTCACCCCAACAAGCCTGACTTCCTTTTCTGTGTGGTAACAATTATGCAATAAATGTGACAATAAAATGCAGGTTGAGAATAAAATAAGCTATAAAAGGACAAGTGAAATCTGCATATATCACAAACCTAACCATATTTTAAGCAGCCTGTAGATCCCACAGGCTGCTGGTGAAATATTCTAGGGTGAGTGGTGAATGAATTTTTTGATTTTGTTTTTATGGTCTTCTGGGGTTTCTCTACTTTTTGGAGAGGTTTTGGTGTTGCTTGTTGTTGCTGTTGTTTCAATTTGGGGTTTTTTGGCCTTTATCCCCCTCCTCCATAGTAGCTCTTCTTCCTTAACAAAAGAAACAAGACTGTTTACTAAATCCACTGATTTCTCCTCATGACAACTCTCGTTATTGTTTTAAATCACTTGGAACGTTCTCAAACTAGATCAGACAATATATTAGACAAAATGTAGGATAGGTAGTGCTCTTGCACTTTTCCAAAAGAAAAGAACGACACAGAATTGAAGTGCTTTGTGATGCTTGATAAAAGTGGTATGTATACATGCCAATGCATCCCAGTAGGGTTGCAAAGGAGCAAATAGGAGACTGAAGGCAGCTGCTTCTGAAGGGTATGCATGCATCTTAAAAAGAGACAAATTGGCCTTCTGTTCTGCCAGAAAAATCAGCAGCT
>WAAE01013999.1:0-17294 GCA_013400495.1 Nicator chloris | reverse complement strand
GAATCCCGGGAATGTCAGTTCTCCTCGGCTCCCTGCCGGGCTCGGATGAAGGCCATCCCGTGGGTCCGGAAATGCGTCTTGAGGTTGAGCTGCGTCTCGAAGCCCTTCCCGCACACTTTGCACTCCAGCTTGCCCTGGGCCGCCCCGGCGCCGCCCTCGGCGTTCCCGCCGGGATTCCCCGGGGCCGCGGCGCTCCCGGCGCTCCCGGCGTCCTCGGCGCCCTCGGCTCCCCTCTTCTTCTTGTGGGAGATGAAGCGGTGGCGGCCCAGGGAGCCGGGCGAGGCGAAGCAGAGGCCGCACTCGCGGCACTGCTGGGAGTTGCCGTCCGTGCGGTGCTGGGGGATGTGGGCCTGGAACTCCGCGCGGCTCCCGGCCACGAAGCCGCACTTGCGGCAGCGGAACGGAGCCTTGGCCCCCCCGCCGGCCTTTTTGGGGGTGGTTTGGGCGGTTTTGGGGTTCTTGGAGGGCGGGGTGGTGCTGTCGGGCTCCTCGCTGCAGGAGTCGTCCGAGGAGAGCTTGCGCTTGCGGCCGGGGGCCTGCGGGGAGAGGGGGAATTGGGGAAAATTCCGGGGTCGGGCGGGGTTTGGGGTGGGGAATGCCCGTGGGAAATGGGGGAGATGCCAGGGGGAGTTCTGGGATCAGGAATCCCAAATCCTTCCCAGAACCCCCAAATTCCCAGGAAATTGCCAGGAAATTCCCACCCGGCTGCTCCCGGTGGCGATCTGGGCGATGCTGACCTTGTTCAGGGCTGGGACTGGGGAGCTCCCAGCAGCAATTCCAGGACAAAACACCCCCAATCCCTCTGGAAACCCCCCAGATTCCCAGGAAATTCCCATGAAAACCCCAGGAATTCCCAGGAACTCCCCACCTGGCCGGTCCCTGCGGTGATCCAGGCGATGAGGACCTCATTTAGGGCAGGGATTTGGGAGCTCCCAGCAGGAATTCCAGGATAAAACACCCCAAATCCTTCCCAAAACCCCAGAAATTCCCAGGAAATTCCCAAGAAACCCCAGGAAATTACAGAAATTCCCAGGAAAGCCCACCTGGCTGCCCCCAGCGGGGATCCAGGCGATGCTGACCTCGTTGAGGGCTGGGATTTGGGGCTTCCCAGCAGCAATTCCGGGATAAAACACCCCAAATCCTTCCCAAAACCCCAGAAATCCCCAGAAAAATCCCCAGGAATTCCCAGGGAAGCCCACCTGGCTGCCCCCGGCGGGGCCCCGGGCGATCAGCACCTCCTGGCTGCGGGCGGGGTCGCTGAGCTGCAGCCCGTGGCGCACCTGGATGTGCTTCTCCAGGATCAGGCGGCTGCTGAAGGTTCTCTTCCCCTCCGTGCAGTACCTGGGGACGGAGCAGGTGCCCCTTTTCCTGGGAATTCCACCTCTGGAATTCCCAAATTCCCTCCCCCAACAGGACTGGGGTTGAGCCAAAGCCTGGAGTCCCTTCCCAAATCTGCCTCGTTCCTGGGATTCCCATCTCGGGCACAGCAGGTGGGAATGAAACCCTGATTTTCCTGGGCATGAACCCCTGAAAATCCTGGGCATGAACCCCTGAAAACCTGGGAATGAACCCCTGATTCCCTGGGAATGAAACCCTAACTTTCCTGGGAATGAAACCCTGATTCCCTGGGAATGAACCCGATTTTCCTGGGAATGAAACCCTGATTCCTTGGGAATAAACCCCTGGTTCTTTGGGAATTAAACCCTGATTCCCTGGGAATGAAACCCTGACTTTCCTGGGAATGAAACCCTGATTCCCTGGGAATGAAACCCTGATTCCTTGGGAATGAAACCCTGACTTTCCTGGGAATGAAACCCTGATTCCCTGGGAATTAAACCCTGATTCCTTGGGAATGAAACCCTGATTCCCTGGGAATGAAACCCTGATTTTCCTGGGAATAACCCCCTGATTCCTTGGGAATGAACCCCTGATTCCTTGGGAATAACCCCCTGATTCTTTGGGAATAACCCCCTGATCTTCCTGACAATTAAACCCCGACCCCTCGATAATTCTCCCTCTCCCATCCCCACCACCCCATTCCCAAACTGCCCAACCCCCACCTCTGTCCCTCCATCCCCCTGGGTTTGTTTTTCCCAAAAACCCCCTCCATTCCCGCTTTTCCAGCCCGGAATCCCGGGAGAGGGGCGGCCCCACCTGCAGGGGTAGACGCGTTTGATGCCCTCGTGGTTGACGCGGACGTGGCGGCGCAGGCTGGGAGCGGAGCAGAAGGAGCGTTCGCAGAGGTGGCACGGGAACTTCTTCACTGACTGCAACACAGGGAAATCAGGGAAAATCCCCGGAAAATCCCAGAAAAATCCTGGGAAAAATCCAGCCCTGGGATCCCAGAAAAATCCCAGAAAAATCCTGAGAAAATCCTGGGAAAATCCCGGGGAAATCAGGCTGAGGGCAGAGCAGAAGGAGCGTTCACAGAGGTGGCACGGGAACTTCTTCACTGACTGCAACACAGGGAAATCAGGGAAAATCCCCGGAAAATCCCAGAAAAATCCTGGGAAAAGCCCAGGAAAATCCAACTCCGGGATTCCAGGAAAAGCCTGGGAAAATCCCAGAAAAATCCTGGAAAAATCCAAACCTGGGGTGCCGGAAAAAAAAATGGAGCCAGGAACGTGATTTTCCCTCAAATCCTACCCGGAATGATCCCCAAAACCCCCAACCCTGACACGTTTTCCCCCAGAAATCATCCCCAAAAATCCCAGAAAATTCCCCAAATCCCAGAATTCCCAGAAAATCCCCCAATCCCCTCACCTTGCCGTGCTCCCTCTTCATGTGGGCCACGTACTCGTCGCGCTCGGGGAACCGGGAGCGGCAAAACCCCAAAATCCCACGGATTTCCCACAGAATTCCCATGGAAATCCCACAGAATTCCCCCAGAATTCCCAGAAAACCCCCAATCCCCTCACCTTGCCGTGCTCCCTCTTCATGTGGGCCACGTACTCGTCGCGCTCGGGGAACCAGGAGCGGCACACGCCGCAGCTCCAGCCGCTGCCCTTGGATTTGTTCCCGGATTTCCGCGGGAAGCGGCTCCGCCGGGATTTCCGCAGCTCCGGGGAGCTCGGGGCCTCCTCCTCCTCCTCCTCCTCCTCCGTGGAGCTCGAGGATTCCTCGGAATTCTTGGAATTCTTGGCCACCGGGGTCTCCAGGGGCTCGGGCTTGGGGCTGAGCAGAGCCGGGGATTTCTTGGAGTCGTCCTTGGATTTCTGGGCTTGGTGGGTGTTCTGGGGGAAAAGGCATCGGGAATTGCAGCCGGAATTTCGCCATTTCCCACGGGAATTCCCAGCTGGAATTCTGTCTGGAGCAGGCTCTGACCTTGAGGTGCTCGAGCACGGTTCATTTCTGCACCCAGAGCCCAATTTTGGGCCAGAATTCCATTGGTTTGGGCCGGAATTTTTGCCATTTTTGACCAGAATTCTGTCATTTGCACCCAGAATTCCATCGTTTTCGGCTGGAATGTTGCCATTTTTGGCCGGAATTCCGCCATTCCCAGCTGGAATTCTGTCTGGAATTGAAGCTGACCTTGGGGTGCTCGAGCACAGTGCGTTTCTGCACCCAGAGCCCAATTTTGGGCCAGAATTCCATCGTTTTTAGCCGGAATTTTGCCATTTTTGACCAAAATTCTGTCGTTTTTGGCCAGAATTTCGCTGTTTTTGGCCGGAATTTCAGCATTCCCAGCTGGGATTGTGTCTGGCACTGCAGCTGACCTTGAGGTGCTCGAGCATGGTGCGTTTCTGGGCGAAGAGCAGCGGGCACTGCGGGCAGCGGAAGACGCTGACGCGCTGCGGCAGCAGGTGCTGATCGAAGTGCGACGACAGCAGCGGCTTGTGCGTGAACACCGTGTCACACATGGCACACTTGTAAATCATCCTGGGCCAAAAAACGGCCAGAACGGGCAAAAACGGGCGTTTGGGGGGTGGGGGGAGAGANGAAGGGAAAGGGAGAGGGAACAGGAGGGGAAAAGGGGGAAATGAGAGAAAAAAGGGAAGGAAAGAGGAGGGGAAAGGGAATGGAAAAGGAGAGAAAAATGACAAAATGAGAGAAAAAAGGGAAGGAAAAAGGAAGGGAAAAGGAAGGGGAAAGGAGAGAAAAAAGAGGGGAAAAGAAGGAAGAAGGGAAGGAAAAAAGAGGAGAAAGGAAAGGGAAAAGGAGGGGAAAGAAAGAAAAAGGGAAGGAAAAAGGAGAGAAAAGCAAAATGAGAGAAAAAAGGGAAGGAAAGAAGAGGGGAAAGGGAAGGAAAGAGGAGGGGAAAGGGAAGGGAAGAGGAGAGGAAAAAGGACAGAAAAAGAAAGAAAAAGAGAAGGAAAAAGGGGGGAAAAGAAAGAGAAAAGGAAGAAATATGAGAGAAAAAAGAGAAGGAAAAAGGGAAGGAAAAATGAGGGGAAAGGGAAGAAAAAAGGAGGGAAAAGAACTCTTATTCCCAAATCTTCCATCCCAAACTCTTATTCCCAAATCTCCCTTATTTCCAAATCCCTCATCCCAACTTTATTCCCAAATCTCCCACCCCAACCTCTCATTCCCAAACCCCAACCCCTCACTCCCAAACCTTTTATTCCCAAATCCCAGCCTCTCATTCCCAAACCTCCCACCCGAACCCCTCATTCCCAAACCTTTCCCCAGCCCCAGCCCCTCCCCGCTCCCCGGCCGCGGTGAAACCCCCGGGAACGTGGGGAAATTTGGGAATGTTTTCCCGGGAGCACAGACTTGGACTGCTGGTTGCTGAAGCCGGGGTGCTGCGTGTAGACGTGGGCGTGGGCGCTGGGCGCTGACTTGAAGGCCATGGGGCAGATGGGACACTTGTGGAACACCTCGCAGTGCGAGCTCTGGATGTGAGACTTGATGGAATTGACGCCGCCGAACACCACGGAGCAGCTGGGGCACCTGCAAAACCCCGGGAAAGGGGGAATTCAGAGCAGGAACTCGATTTGCCCACAAATCCCACCTGGAACCATCCCAAAAAACCCCAACCCTGACACATTTTCCCCCAGAAATCATCCCCAAATTTTCCTGGGGAAATTCCCAATGGATGGGAACCAGGATTCCAGAGCAGTCCTGGGGAAATTCCCCAAGGGAACCAGGATTCCAGAGCAGCCCTGGGGAAATTCCCATGGGAACCAGGATTCCAGAGCAGTCCTGGGGAAATTCCCATGGGAACCAGGATTCCAGAGCAGTCCTGGGGAAATTCCCAATGGATAGGAACCAGGATTCCAGAGCAGTCCTGGGGAAATTCCCAATGGATGGAAACCAGGATTCCAGAGCAGCCCTGGGGAAATTCCCCAAGGGAACCAGGATTCCAGAGCAGTCCTGGGGAAATTCCCCAAGGGAACCAGGAATTCAGAGCAGCCCTGGGGAAATTCCCACTGGGAACCAGGATTCCAGAGCAGCCCTGGGGAAATTCCCCAAGGGAACCAGGATTCCAGAGCAGCCCTGGGGAAATTCCCCAAGGGAACCAGGATTCCAGAGCAGTTCTGGGGAAATTCCCATGGGAACCAGGATTCCAGAGCAGCCCTGGGGAAATTCCCATGGGAACCAGGATTCCAGAGCAGCCCTGGGGAAATTCCCATAGGAACCAGGATCCCAAACAAACTCTGGAGAATTCCCAGTGGAAACCACGATTCCAAACCAGTTCTGGGGAAATTCCCAATTGGGATCAGGATCCAAACAACCTCTGGGAAAATTCCCAACTGAAACCAAGATTCCACAAAAGTTCTGGGAAAATTCCAGCAGGGATCAGGATCCCAATCAATGCTGGGTTCTTGGAAAATTCCCAAAAGGGATCGGGATCCCGACCAACAGGAAATTCCCAGCACACTCCAGGAAAATCCCACTTTTGGACCTTTCCACGGTCCCACCACTCTCTCCCAATGGAATTCCTGGGAATTCCCGGAATTCCCTGGCTCCCAACCTCTATCCCACCCTGCAGGAGGAGCCTTTGAGGTGGGACTTGGAGTTGACCAGCAGGAAATTCCCTGGGCAAACACCACTTTTGGACCTTTCCATGGTCCCACCACCCTCTCCCAATGGAATTCCCGGGATTCCGGGGATTCCCTGGCTCCCACCTGTATCCCACCCGTCGGGAGAAGTGCAGGCAGGCGTCCTTGAGGTGCCCCTCGAAGTTGGCCAGCAGGAAGTTGCCGCCGCACTCGGGGCAGACGTGGGGCGGGCGGCTGCGGTGCATGCGCTGGTGCGCGCCGAAGCTGCAGCGGTTGGGCAGCATCATGGGGCACGCCGAGCACACCTGGGGGGGAAAAACGGGATTGGGGCACGGAATTCCGGGAATTCTGCGCCTTTGGGGGGCCGGGAGGTTCTGGGGATTCCGGCAGGGAATGGGAGTGAGGGAGAGCTGCGGGAGGATTTCAGCGAACGGACGCGAAATGGTTCTGGGAAAATTCCAACTGAAACCAGGATCCCAAACAGTTCTGGGAAAATTCCAGCAGGGATCAGGATCCCAAACAGTTCCGGGGAATTCCAGCAGGGATCAGGACCCAAAATGGTTCTGGGGTCTTGGAAAATTCCAGCAGGGATCAGGATCCCAAAAGGTTCTGGGAAAATTCCAACTGAAACCAGGATCCCAAAAAGTTCTGGGAAACTTCCAACTGAAACCAGGATCCCAAACAGTTCTGGGAAAATTCCATCAAGGAATGGATCCAAAATGGTTCTGGGATTTTGGGAAGTTTGCAACAGGGATCGCGACCCCAAACAGTTCTGGGAAAATTCCGACTGAAATCGGGACGGGATGGGATCCATGGGATGGGATCCATGGGATGGGATCCATGGGATGGGATCCATGGGATAGATCCATGGATGGATGGATGTTCTCACTGTTCTCTCACTTTCTCCCACTGTCTCCCACCACCCTCCACCGCTCTCCCACCGCTCTCCCACCCTCCCTGCCACCTCCCCACCACCTCCCACCTCCTCCCACCCTCTCACCGTGCTGCTGCTGCCGGCGGCCACCCCGACCTGCTGGAAATGCGCCGCCAGCCCGGCCTTGTCCTTGCACTGCTCCTTGCACTCCAGGCACCGGAAGCAGCTGTAGCTGCTCTGCTCGGCGCCCAGGGGCAGCACCGGCGCCTCCTGCGCCGCGCCGCCGCCGTCCTGCGCCGCCTTGGCCGGCAGCGCCAGCGGCACCAGCGGCGTCACGTCGGGCTGGCCGATCATCTGCTCCAGCGCCACGGGCCGCATCACCAGGTGCGAGCACTGCATCACCAGCCCCTTGTCCTTGTGCTCGCGGGCGTGCAGCAGCAGGCTGCACTTGTTGAAGAAGACCAGGCGCTTGGTGCAGTGGTTGCAGGTGACCTCGATGCGCATGCTGCGCCGGTCGTAGTGCCGCGCCAGGCTCTTCTCCAGCGCGAAGGCGTCGCCGCACTCCAGGCACCGGTAGCCCGAGGGCGGCAGCGCCAGGCTGGACTCGGCCGGAGGGCTCAGGTTGGGTTTGTAGGTGGGCAGCAGGTTCTTGCTGTTGAGGATTTTGTTGAAGGCCTCCACCAGGCTGGACTGGCTGCGGGAGATGACGGTGCCGGCCACGCCGGGCGGCGCTTTGGGCGGCGCCGCGCCGCCGTTGGCCTTGGCGGCCGCGCTGCCGTTGCTCCGGCCGTCGCCTTTGGGAAGGGGCTGCGGCACCAAGCTGAGGATGTTTTTAGCCACGGATTTCCCGGCTTTTCCCGGGAGGACCACGGATTTCTGCTGGGCCACGCTGGCGGCGATGAGCATGGCGCTGCTGGCGCTCTGGATGGTGGCCACGGGCAGCACGGTGCCCTTCAGCTTGGTGCCGTTGCCCAGCTGCACGCTGACGATCTTGGGCCCCTCCGCGCTCTTCGAAGGGCTGGGCAGCTCCGGTTTGTCCTTGGGCGCCTCCGTGGCGCGGCATTCCGAGGATTCCTGGGAATTCTGTTGCCCGGGGGTTTTGCTGGAGGGCGGCTCCGAGTCCGAGGACACCCTGGTGACCGTCCTGGTGATGCTGCCGCAGGAGGTTTTGATGGTTTTGATGCGCACTTTGAGCGGCCGCGAGGAGCTGGAGGACGGCGAGTTGGTGCTCTCCTCTTCCTCCTCCTCCTCTTCCTCGCCGCTGGAAACGCTGGCGGGGCTGCCCACGGGTTTCCCCAGCATCTCCCGCTCTTCCTTCAAGGAGAGCTGCTTGGGAGAAGGCGGGATGGGAATTCCCGGGGAGGAGAAACATTCCCGAGGGCTCCCGGGCGAGCGTTTGAGCTCGGCCGCGTCGCCGGCATCCGGCGCCGGCTCCGCTCCCGGCCAGGCCGCCACGGGGGAGTCCTCGTTGGAATAGCGGACGGTGACGGATTTCAGGTGATCCAGCACCAAGCCCTTGGGGCCGCAGCTCCTGGCCGGAGCCTCCTCCGAGTCCGACTCCTCCTTTTTGATGCAGGGGATGACGGGATGGGATCCGTCGCCGGCCGCTCCCGCCCGGAACGGCGCCGGGAAAGGCGGATCCAAGCCCTGGGCGGCTTCTCCCAAGGCTTCCTTGCAGTCCATGGATGGGGAGGGCGACGGAGCCAGCGAGGGCACGGCCAGGGATTTCTCCGTGGCTTTGCAATCCCGGGATCTGTCGATCAAGTTGGCGCCGTCCTCGCCGGGCTCGGGGCTGAAATGCGAGAACAGATCCAAAGCTTTGGGGTTCTTCTCCTTGCCCCAACACTCCCCGTTGGAAGACGCCTCGGCCACGCGGGACCCGGGCGATCTGGGGACGTCGGAGGATCCAAAACCGTTCTGGAGCAGCCTGGGGGCCACGCCGTGGCCCTCCTTGCCGCGGGAGTCCAGGTTTTCCAGCTGCTCGGGACACACGGTGTTCTTGACGATGACGCTGACGGCCGAGATGTCCGGGTGGGGCAGGACGTGCTCGGCGGGGACGGCGGCTCCGGCATCTCCCGGGAGCTGCTTCCCGTGGGATTCGGGCTCCTCGTGGTGGGAGTGGATGGCCTCGTTGGCGTCGATGTCGGGGATGTCGAAGGCGGCCAGGAGGTCGTCGAAGTCCGGGGTTTTCATGTCCCCCATGGCTGGGAGTGACGGGGGGAGCTGGGAAAAGGGGCAGGGGTTGAGGGCGGGGGGGATTTGGGGTTTCCAGCCCGGTAAACCCCAAGGAATCGCGACGTTCCGCAGGCTTTTCCCCTTCCCATTCCGTTCCCTTTCCCATTTTATGTCCCATTCCCATTCCATTCATTTTCCATTCCATTTAATTCCCATTCCCATCCCATTTTATTTCAATTTCACTTCCATTCCATTCCCATTTTTACTCCGCTTCCATTCCCAATCCCATTCCATTCCCGTTCTGCCCCAAACACCTCCCCGTCCCAAAAATTCCCCTTTCATCCAAAAATCTCCCTTCCCATCCCAAAAATCCCCCTTTCATCCAAAAATCCCCCTTCCCATCCCAAAAATCCCCATTCTCATCCCAAAAATCCCCATTCCCATCCTAAAAATCCCCACTCACACCCCAAACATCCCCTTCCCATCCCAAAAATTCCCATTCCCATCCCAAAAATCCCCTTCCCACCCCAGCCCCACTGCCGATCCATCTGCTAAATTCCTGGAATTGCCAGGAAATCCTCAGGATCCGGCCCAATCCTGGGAATTCCAGCTCAACCCCAGCCCCGTTCCCACCCCGGAGCTGGGCCCAGGATCTGTCACATCCCAGGGACAACAATTCCCTGTTAACCCTCGGAATTCCAGCACTTCCAGCAGGCCTGGAAGCTCCAAGGATTTTTTGGGTTTTTTTTAGGGAAAAAACTCCTTTCATGAGAAGAGGTTTGGATCCCACAGTTTTGAGGCTTGGAAAACCGGGAAAAAGGGGAAAGAGCCATGGATCCAACCCCAATTCCAGCCCCAAATTCCCGCTGGATTTGAGGTGGGAAATCAGGGATCCAACCCCAATTCCAGCCCAAAATTTCCGCTGGATTTGAGGAGGGAAATCAGGGATCCAATCCTAATTCCAGCCTGGATTTAAGGCTCCTGGAAAATCCAGAGCAGGTGGAATTCCATTCATTTGCCTCTGGAATGTGCCTCGGGAGAGGCCTTTTCCTTCCCAAATCCCCTTTTTCCTGCCCTTTTATCCCATGAAAAGCTTCCCCAGGTAGGGAGTGAATCCTTAGAAAAGGCTGGGAATTGTTTTCCCGGGGGGAATTGTGATCTTTGCCCTTCCCCCCTCACATCCAAAATCCTTGGGAATGTCCGGGATGGATCCCAGATTTCCCCACCCCCCTGTGATCCCAATCCCAGGGGGTTTTTTGGGAATAAACACACCCAGGCCTGGAAAATCCTAAAGGAGCTGTTTGGGGTCAGGAGCCGGGTTTGGAAAATCCTTCCCGGCTCAGTTTGCTACGGAAAAGGAGGTGGGAAAAGCAGGACAGCCACAAACAGGGAGGGATTGTCCCAAAAAACCTCCCGTGGCAAATCCCGAGTTCCAAACTGATCCCAAACTCCTCATCCCGACCTCAAACTCCTCATTCCAATCCCAAACTCTTCATCCCAACCCCAAACTCCTCATTTCAATCCCAAACTCCACATCCTGATCCCAAACTCATTTCAATCCCAAACTCCACATCCCCATCCAAAACTCCACATCCCCATCCCAAATCCCCGATCCCAAAATCCCCATCTCAATCCCAAACTCCCCATCTCAAACTCCCCATCCCAAACTCCCCATCTCAATCCCAAACTCCACATCCTGATCCCAAACTCCTCATCCCGACCTCAAACTCCTCATTCCAATCCCAAACTCTTCATCCCAACCCCAAACTCCTCATTTCAATCCCAATCTCCACATCCTGATCCCAAACTCCTCATCCCGACCTCAAACTCCTCATTCCAATCCCAAACTCTTCATCCCAACCCCAAACTCCTCATTTCAATCCCAATCTCCACATCCTGATCCCAAACTCCCCATCCCGACCCCACCTTCCCGAACCCACTCCCACCCCCATCCTGGCACAGCTGCCTCATCCCGAGGGATCCGTGTGGGATTAAATTCCCAGGATTTGCAGGGAATTAATTCCCGACCATCTGCCGGCCCCGGAGCCACGGCACCGGCCGGGGCTGGCCCCGATCCCAGGATCCCGACAATCCTAAGGGATCCCGACAATCCCAACGGGAAAGGGAACGGTTCCAGCCCCGGCAGAAGCCGGGAAGGGTCGGGATTCCCAATTTTCCCAAGATTTCCACAAGGGCTGGGGGGGGTCTGGGCAGTGATTCCGTGGGGTTCGGAGGTTTTCCCAGATATTCAGGATCCCAAGGCCCCGATCCCAAGATCCCCATCCCGATCCCAAACTCCCAATCCTGATCCCAAATTCCTCATCCCAAACTCCCAATCCTGATCCCAAATTCCTCATCCCAAACTCCCAATCCTGATCCCAAACTCCTGATTCCGATCCCAAATCCCCAATCCCCAACTCCTCATGCCAATCCCGAACTCCCCATCTCGATCCCAAATTCCCCATCCCAATCCCAAACTCCCCAAAATCCCAGGATGGAGGGGATCACCGCGACCCCTCAAAATCCCAGGATTTGGGATGGGACGGAGTGACCGTGACCCTCCAAAATTCCAGGATGGGAGGGGGCAACGTGACCCCTCCAAATCCCGGGATTTTCAGAGGGAATAGGTGACGATGACCCCTCCAAATCCCGGGATTTTTTTGTCGGAAGGGATGACCGTGACCCTCCAAAATTCCAGTAAACGGGGTGGGGGTGACCATGACCCCCCCAAACCCCGGGATTTGGGATGGGAGGGAGTGACCGTCACCCTCCCAGATTCCAGGAATGGGGGGGGGGACCGCGGCCCCCCAAATCCCGGGATTTTGGGAAGGAAAAGGTGACGATGACCCCTGCAAATCCCAGGATTTGGGATGGGAATGGGTGACTGTGACCCCCCAAATCCCGGGATTTTGGGAAGGAAAAGATGACGATGACCCCTCCAAACGCCGGGATTTGGGGGGGGGCTGTGCCCGTCCCTTCCCGCCCTCACCCCGGGCCCCCTCAGGCCGCGCTTCCCGCCCAGGCCTCGCCCCCCCCTCAGGCCTTGACCCCCTCAGGCCGCTCCCGCCCCTCAGGCCCCGCTACCTGGAGCTGCGCGCGGGGGCCGCTCCCCGGCTGCCGCTTCCCGGTGCCGCTGCCGGTTCCTGATCCCGGTTTCCGATCCCGGTTCCCAATCCCGGTTCCCGGTCCCGCTCGGGCCCCTCAGCGGCGCCGCTTCCCCTCCGCCACTTCCTGCTTGGGCCCCCCCCGCCCCGCCGGCCGCTCGCGCCGCGCGTTCCCGCCCTCACCGCGTTTTTCTATTGGTTGAAACCCCCTTCAGTCATTAGGAAAAACGTTCTGAATGGTCCATTCTGCTATCACTCAATGCTGATCGCGGCCATCCGCACTCCCCATTGGCTGAGCAGGACCCGCCCCTCACCGGGGGTGTTGATTGGGGAGCGCGGCTTGTCATTCAACACTCAAAGCCCCGCCCTTCGCGTTGTTTTCGCTTCCTATTGGTTGCCAGCGCTGGCGCAGCTCTCTGTTGATTGACTGAAAGCGCTGTCTATCAATTAATCACCGCCTCCTCTCGCTTCTCATTGGTCAAAGCGCGCTGTATCTCAAGCGCGGGTTCCGGCCACCCTTGGCCTCAGGGAGCGTCCATGGCGGCGGCTCCGAGCCGAGGGCTCCTATTGGGCTCGGGATTTGTCCCTCAACACCAGAACCCGCCCACCGCGGGCGTGGATGGCCTCAGACCCCTCCTCCCATTCGCTGCCACCGCTGTCAATCACAGAGGCGTCTGGGGTGATGTCCTGCCCACATCCGGCTGCTGCGTGCTGCCATTGGTGAAATGGGCTGTCACTCTAAGCCGCCTCTGTCTCCTCTTTCTCCCATTGGTTGGAGTGGCCAAAAGCCCGCCAAGCCAATCACCGTCGGTCATTGGACCACAGCGATGCCGCTCACATTAAATCCCGCCTTTCTCTCCATCTTATTGGTAGTCTGAAAGCCAACATCCGCTTCTCTCGCTTGCTGATTGGCTGATTCTGTTGTCAATCAACAGCCAAGGCGCGCCCCTCGGGCTCATTGTAAACAGCCCGCGGGGGATGCCGGGAGCTGCTGCGGGAATTCCAGGCCCCAGTTCTCCCAGTCCAGAAACTCCTTTTATTCTCGCCATTCCTAGGAAATTCCTTTAATTATTCCCGCCATTCCCACGCAATTCCTTCTATCCCTGAAATTCCCAAGAAATTCCTTTTATTATTCCCACAATTCCCAAGAAATTAATTTCATTCCCACCGCTCCCAAGAAATTCCCATAATTCCCAAGAAACTCCTTTCATTCCCAAGAACTTCCCACAATTCCCAAGAACTTCCCAGGAAACTCCTTTGATTCCTTTTATTTCTGCAATTCACCGGGAATTCCGTTGCTTCCCGCCGTTTTTCCCGGGAATTTTCGGGGCTCATTTCTTCTCCTCGTCCTTCCTGTCGCGGTTTTCCCGGTTCTCCCGGGCGGCCTGGGAGGCCAGGGATCCCATGGCATTCCGGATGGCCTCGTTGTTGGGATCCACCCCGGGCAGGTTTTCCAGGACGCTCTGCAGGAATTCCGGATCCTGCATCACGTCGTAGTCGTCCTCCTCCTGCCGGGAAAAACGGGAATTCGGGAAAATCCGGGGGATTTGGGGAAGTCCTGAGGGATTTGGGATCATCCCAGGGGATTTGGGATCGTCGGGATCCACAGGAAAACCCAGGGAATTTGGGAAAATCCGGGGGATTTGGGGAAGTCCTGAGGGATTTGGGATCGTCCCAGGGGATTTGGGATCATTGGGATCCACAGGAAAATCCAGGGAATTTGGGAAAATCTGGGGGATTTGGGATCATCCTGAGGGATTCGGGATCGTCGGGATCCACAGGAAAACCCAGGGAATTTGGGAAAATCCGAGGGATTTGGGATCGTCCCAGGGGATTTGGGATCATTGGGATCCACAGGAAAATCCAGGGAATTTGGGAAAATCTGGGGGATTTGGGATCATCCTGAGGGATTCGGGATCATCCTGAGGGATTCGGGATCGTCGGGATCCACAGGAAAACCCAGGGAATTGATCCCAAAAATCCCAAATAAAGCAAGACAGGGAATCCTGGAATGATTTGGGATGGAAGGGCCTTGAGGATGATCTCGTTCCCATCCTGTGGGTGGGATGGGATTGATGGGATTGATGGAATTGATGGGATGGGAATGATGGGATAGATGGGATGGGATTTATGGGATGGGAATGATGGGATTGATGGAATTGATGGGATGGGAATGATGGGATGGAATGATGGGATTGATGAGATTTTTGTGATTTATGGGACAGGAATGATGGAAATGATGGGATGAGATTTTTGGGATTTATGGGATGGGACTGATGGGATTTTTGGGGTTGATGGGATTTATGGAATGTTCTGGAATGAGCTGGGAATTGCAGGAATTCCCTGCAGCCTGACCTTGGCGGGCTCGGACGTGTCCATGGCTGCCCCGCTGTCCACCTCGGCCGCCTCGGCCTGGGCAAACTCTGCAAGAGCCCAATCCCAAAAAAAACATGGAAAAACGCCTGGGATCAACCAGCCTGCAATGCTCGAGGTTTTCCTGAGGTTCTCCTGAGGTTTTCCCAAGGTTTTGTCCACCTCACCTTGGGCAAACTGTCCAAAACACCCAATCCCTGCCCAAAAATCCAAGGAAAACCCGCCCTGAGGTTTTCCCATGGTTTTCCTGAGGTTCTCCCACGTTTTTCCTGAGCTGTTTCCAAGGGTTCCCCGTGGTTTCCCAAAATTTTCCCCCGGTTTTCCCACATATTTCCTTCAGTTTTCTCACAGTTTTCCCAGGGTTTTCCCTGCAGTTTTCCCTGTGGTTTTCCCGTGGTTTTTGCCTGCAGTTTTCCCAAGATTTTCCCACAGTTTCCCTAAGGTTTCCCTGCAGTTTCCCTAAGGTTTCCCTGCCATTTCCCCCAAGTTTCCCCAAGGTTTTCCCCGTGGTTTTCCTGCAGTTTCCCTAAGGTTTTCCCACAATTTCCCTGTGGTTTCCCCCACAATTTTCCCATAATTTCCCCATGATTTCCCCACAATTTGTCAGCGATTTCTCCACGTTTTCCCCATGTTTTCCCCGCGGTTTCCCCGCTCACCGGCGCCCTGCAGGGACATCTGCATGGCGTAGGCGATCTGCTCCTCCTCGCTCATGGAGCTCAGGTCCGGCAGCCCCGCGCGGCCGAACTCCGGCTGCCCCATGGTCATCTTCAGCAGCGCCTCGTCCGACTCTGGGGGACAGGGATGGAGGGAATCCCGTCAATCCCATCCCATGCATCCCATGGATCCCATGGATCCCATCCCACTGCCCCCTGGTCCTCTTCCGCAGCGCCTCGTCCAACTCTGGGGGACAGGGCGTGAGGGAATCCCCTCAATCCCCTGGATCCCATCCCATGGATTCCATCCATCCCACGGATCCCATCCCACGGATCCCATCCCATCCCACCCCAATCCCAGTCCCACAACTCCCGTAAATCCCATCCCATAAATCCCATCCCCAATCCCATAAATCCCATCAATCCCACAAATGCCATTCCCAATCCCACAAATCCCGTTCCCAATCCTACAAATCCCATTCCCAATCCCACAAATGCGAATCGCCCTCGGAGCCTTCCCTCCACCCCCTAATTCCCAACCCATAAATCCCATAAATCCCATTCCCAATCCCCCAAATCCCGTTCCCAATCCCCCCAATCCCGTTCCCAATCCCCCAAATCCCGTTCCCAATCCCCCCAATCCCGTTCCCAATCCCTCACCGTCCCCTCCGGCCGCGCCGATCCCGGCCTCTGCGGCCGAGGCCGCGGCCGCCCTCCGAGCCTCCTCCTCCTGCCGCTGCCGCTGCTCCTCCATGGACACCCGGAGCGCCTGGAAAATCCCCCAATCCCCCCGCTGGCATCCACGGAAAGCTGGGAATCAGGGGCACGGGGGGCCGGGAGCCGAGGGGTTCGGGGTTTATGGGATTCCCATGTTGGGAATTCCTCAATTCCTGGGAATGAGGGGCCGAGAAATGTGGGGTTCTGTGAGATTCCCAAGTTTGAAATCCGCAGTCCCATGGAAATTTGGGAATTCCGGGATCCCTACCAGAGCCAGCTCGGGGTCAGCACTTGGGAGAATCAGGATAATCGGGATTTTAAAGAATTTTCATGTTAGAAACTCCCACTGGTATTGGACAGTCGGGATTTTATGGGATTTTGGTGCCGAAAATGGCCGATTTCTGGGAATTTTGGGAATTCCGGGATCCCTGCCAGAGCCAGCTCGGGGTCAGCGCTGGGATCCACCCTAAACTCGAGGTCAGAGGTGCCCAGACCCAGCATGGCTCCAACCCTCACCCCCGGGGTTTGGTACTGGACATTGGGAGTTTTATGGGATTCTAACACTGCCAATCCCAAATCCCATGGAATTCCGGGAATTCCAGGATCCCTACCAGAGCCAGCTCGGGGTCAGCACTGGGATCCACCCTGAACTCGAAGTCGGAGGCACCCAGGCCCAGCCAGGATGGGGGAATTGCGAGATTTGGGATTTTATGGGATTTTGGTGCCGGAAATGCCCAATTTCTGGGAATTNTTGGGATTTTGGTGCTGGAAATGCTGAATTTCTGGGAATTCTGGGAATTCCGGGATCCCTACCAGAGCAAGCTCGGGGTCAGCGCTGGGATCCACCCCGAACTCGAAGTCAGAGGCCCAGCATGGCTCCCCCCTCGCCAGCCAGGATGGGGGCATTGGAACATTTGGGATTTTGGTGCTGGAAATGCCGAATTTCTGGGAATTTTGGGAATTCCGGGATCCCTACCAGAGCCAGCTCGGGGTCAGCGCTGGGATCCACCCCGAACTCGAAGTCGGAGGCGCCCAGGCCCAGCATGGCCCCCCCCTCGCCGGCCAGGATGGGCGAGCTGATGAGGGCGTCGGCCAGGCTGGGCCCCGGCGGCACCGTCACCAGGTGCGAGCCGCTGCCGTCCTTGCCGTTGAGCGCCGTGATGAACGCCGTCAGCTTCTCCGTGTTGGCTTCCTGGGGAAAAACGGCATTTGGGAATGCTGCAGGGGCTGGGCCAGGGAAAGGGGCTTGGGGTTTTGGGGTTTGAGCGATGGTGACAGCGGGAAAGGGCTCCAAGATCCTCAAATCTTACTCAGCAAATTCCCAGCAGGAAATCCGGGATGGGGAGGGTTTGGGAAAGGTTGGGAATTGGGGTTTTCTTGGGATCTGTGGGGTTTGGTGCTGGAAGACTCAAGGGATTTGGGAATGCTGCAGGGGGGTGGTGGGGTTTGGGGGTGG
>WAAE01013997.1:62483-74736 GCA_013400495.1 Nicator chloris | reverse complement strand
TTTTCACCCAGCATTTACTTTTGCATTGTACTTTCTGTTGAGACTTACCATTTCAAGCAGAGAACTCTGTAAAATGCGAAACTGAAAAGAGACATTCCTTTCTCTCTGCTGAGCGGCACCCTCGTGGCTTCTCTTGCTGCAAGGCCTCTGCAAAAAGCTGCCATAAAGGATAGCCTGAAAACTGTGTACAGTTTTTTTAAAACTGTGTGTACTGGTTTACACACAATAGGAGTGTGTTTAGAGAGTGCTGGTCTGACTGATGGAAATTTTGTTTCACATATTCATTGCATGTTTTTCAGCTCTATGGCAGAAGTCTTTGCTAAGACAAGAAGTGAAAGAACTCTAGCAAACTGGAAATACGTTAAATTTTCTGATACAATATCTTTAATTTTAGCTTACAGCAAATCTTTTGCTTAGCTGAAGACGAATCAGGTACTAAACACAACTATAGACACAGGCACTGCTTGTGAACACTTTATTTTCTTTATTTTCTAAAGACACCTCCATCAGATTGTAGAAAATGGCTTTTTCCAGTTAAATATTAACTTTTTAATTCTAAGAGAAGTATCAAACTTGTATTCACTTAGAAGCTGCTCTTGCTTCCATTCCTGAAAATTGAAGCACTAACTGCAGGTATCTGATACTCTGTTACATGTATATAAATTATTGTTACAAATTTGCAGAACTTCTAACCACTGTCAAATTGCTAACCACAAAACATTCAGGGACATTCTGCAAAATCTTTTGGGATAAAAGCTGAAATACATTTAAAACTAAAAAATGCTAGTCCCTGTGGTGAAAAATAAATTTGAATACCATAAGGCTTCCTTGCATTAATTTATGGCTATGTAAACATGACGCACCTACATAAAAGGTACTCACAGGAGAAAAGATCTTCTCTGTCACCGAACTACAGTCACTGTATGTGTGGTGTATGGTCAAGATTTTTCTATTTTCTCTGACACCAGTCTGACTAATCACATGGTGATGGAAGAGCCAACATTTATTTTTACAGGCTACCAGAAGTTGTACAGTGATGCATGTATAGAAATACGCTTCGAATTTTTTTTTCACCATGAAAGTAGGTCAAAATTCTATTTTTTCTTTGATGATAGAAGGGAGTTATTAATTTTTTTATATAACATTGCAGAAAAAAGGTACAGATACAGTCCATAAAAGTTTTATGAATACTCTTATTTACACTGTGCTTAAAAAGAAACAACATCTGTGACTGCTTTATAGTTCCTTTGTTTGCAGACAAAATTTATCTCGTTTACAAGTTCCTTCTGAAAAGCAGCTGAAACATAAAATTCATCACAGCATTGTGTTGTTCCACATTTGCCCTTTTGCTAATACACACCTTGTCAGGCTACAACAACTGAGGAGGATCACAGCCCTTCAAAAGCATTAAGGAAAAGCATGGAGGCAAGATTTAAAATGTAAGAAAACTGATTTCCTTAACACAGCTGACAGCAAAATAGGTACTTACTTGTTCAGTGGCTGCAGCTCCTAAAGAAATATTGTGTGACTGTGTCCCCAGTTACTGTGCTAGAGTCTCGGGACGAGCACTGCCCACTGCAGTGAAGTCCTTCATGCTTTTGTGCTTCCAAACTGGCAGTGCACAAAGCTGGATTAACCACACCATCCACACAAAATCCCAGTGCCATTCAGCTCCAGCTCAGTGCAGAATTGAACCAAGAGGCCACAGAGGATACGTGTGTGCAGCACAGGTGAAAGAACTGCACCTGCTCTGCAAACAAGGCAGACTTCTGCGTGTCTGTGCACGTACAGCCATGCACATACACATACACATACATATACACACACCAGAGCTTGCAGCTTCCCAGCAGTAAATCCCTGCTAGAAATGCTATGTAAACTGGGTCAGCTTGGGCCCCACTTCACTTCTCTCTCTGATACAGTAACATCCTAACAGGTAAACAGAACAACTCCACTATGTCAATGAACTTGTTACCACCAGGAACATTCCTGACAGAAACTACTCGAGCAGGCTTAAACCTTACCAAACTTCCTCCTTGATTCTGGGGTTGTACTAGCCATCTTACAGCATATGTTGAATCATGAACAAAGCCACTTGGTGTTATGTTCTCCAGCTGCCAAATTTACCCATTTGTTGAGAGAGGTTGGGGACATGTTGCAAAATTTCACGGTGTCAGGAAAGCTTATGAACAAGAAGCACCACATAATGACAGATGTATTTTCAAGAAAGATTTGACATTCGGACTAAAAGGGCAACACAGGTTGGGGAAGAGATAAATGTAAGATGGCAGAGCTCATTTTGTATTTAGATGAGCAGTCAAATCTGATGCTTGCAAGCCATAGGGGATGGATGACATTAGGTCTGCTGCACGGTAAAAACAATAGTGAGATCTTTTATAGTTCTGGTGTATAATGTTTCTGCAAGAGAGCAGGTACATATATGTCCCCAGAAACCTGAAGGCTGCCCTGAAATGAGTGAGATGCATTTCAGTCACTCACTTGCATATCACTGAACAATCTGGAAGGCCAAAAATTGACAGTTGTGCAATTCTTCAGGGGCTTCAGAGGAGTAAAGCCAAGAGGATCTGTGCATTACAATGGATGTTGCTCAAGCCTGGGGCTGTGCTGCTGTGTTCCAGGATGCCCACAGGGATGTTCCAGCTACAAAGTGACCTTAGTGGCAAGGGACATGAACTTTTCTCTCAGTGCCCAGGCAGTTTTTCAATGGATTTTGACAGGGAGTCCCAATTAATAAAATCATATTTCACCATTAAGCCTGGTTCAATATCTTTATTTGAAGATTCCAGTGCAATTGGTTTTTTCTTGCCAACTGGCTTAAGTTCAGAATTCTTTTTACTTTTTCTATTGATCTTTCTTCGTGTTGAAGAAGCCTTTATTCGTCCCCATTAATGCAAGCTGGGTTAAAAACTTTCCATGCCTCTGGTATTAGCGGTAGCATGTACCATGTTTTGATTAGGACAACATCCCTGGGCAATTCAGGAATTTGTGCAGCTGCATCTTGAAAATGGAATCGTCTATCCTTGCCTGTCCCTAGAAATCTTCAGTTGCCTGGGATGTATGTGATTCAGTCTAGCCTTATCAGGACAGCTTTGGGACAAGGTGGGTTCTGCTTGGCCTCCAGGTCTCTGTAATGGAGCCAAAAACCATGACACATATCAGAGTTCCTCAATTCTCCACTTCTTGTCCAGGAAATGTGGAAATCCTGCTGGAGATACGGCACTATAGCCCCAACTCCTGACAGAACTGATGTTCTCTAGTTGGACTGAGGAGCACTACTCCTAATGATGCTCAAACTCCATGTCTTGTAGGTGAAATATTTCCAGTTCATAAAATTGGCATTTTCTAGATTGGTTGAAAAACTTCTGGAGATTCTAACAGTAAACAGCAACAGTGTGAGTCCAGTTTGCCCACTGCTGTCCTTTCCAGCCTCGTCATGCACATACACTTGGCTGTGCAATGGCCACTGCATTGGCACACAACACAGGGGATCATTTGGGGTTTGTGAGCAGAACATTCAGAACCACTCTACTGACAGGTGAAAAGGAATAGAGAGCTCATGTTTAGAGATGTTGACTCTGCTGTGCTAACACGAGTAAAATATAAGGGGGGAAAAAAAACCTTTACTTTTATTGTTAGCATTTGAAGACAGCCTTCTGAATACACTCTGGGATTAGATCTCCTGAGTCAAATAGCACTGTATTTACCAACACTCTTCAGAGAAGAATGGCCTTTTAAGTGATGCTTAGCAACAGCATTCTCCATTTTATTCTGTCTATTAGTTTTAACAGTTCCATGTTTATTTCTTATTTTGAGTGAAAAATACACAAGAAGAATTTCATTCATGCTCTGAATGCCAGCATGTTCAGATGGATGGCACTAGGCATAGGAAGCCCTTCTGCAACTGACATTGCACTCAAAGTCCGTCTGAACCAGAACTCCAAGCTTCCCAAACCCACAACTGATGTCAGTCACCTTTATATGGATGTGATTTTCAGTCCTCTATTAGCTTACACTCTGTCCAGAAACTGTCAGACTGAAGGATGGGCAATCAGCTTGCAAAGACCAGGATGAACCACAGCCTATGAGAAGTTATGCATCCATGTAACCCACAGAAGTAGACAGAGCTCTGCTGATCAAAGTCTCTCAGCAATGAATAGGTGTGCACCAGACTTCAGAAACAGAACAAGGAACATGAAGTTTAATCTTGTAAAAAAGAGAGACGGGTGTGTGGCTGAGAGGGCAGGGGCAGGATGTTATTCTGTCCCACTGCACATCACTTCCAGGGTGGGAGTAAGGGATTCTCTGGCTTCCCGGAAGATGAGCAGGAGTTTCAGTAGAGGAAATGTGGCAGCACGGGGAAGCCATTCACCTTTGCTCATTGTCACCCGGGATCTGAAGGAGCGTTTTGCATGTAAATCACTCCTTTTTTGTACACCTTTTTTACTAATAGTTGCCATTACTGTTCATTTTCTTATCTCACTGCTGTTTCCAGTAAACTTTTCTCATCTCAACCCATGAACTTCACTTTTGCACCTCCAGCTCTCAACTGTGGATCTGAACAGTAAAACCAAAATTCTTGCTCCCCTGCAGTTTCAAGCATTTTCATTTCTATTCCTTACTATATAACTGGACTTATGTTACTACAAAAACCGTTTATTTGGACTGCCATGTGATTTTGCTGAGTGTTTTAACACAATTCTCTACCAGATTTAAAAAAAAAAAAATCAGCTACTTTGATCAGGACTAAACCATGAAATCACAGTTCACACGTAATACTTAACCTAAATAAAGAATTCATGGGAAACAGAATCTTGCTATCATAATATTTATTGGAAAGGTATAGAGAAAGAAAAAATCCATACATGCTTCTCAGGAAAGCATAATTTCCCAATGGATGCTGCTCTATTCGACTTGAATCTAAAGTAACACTGTAGATTCTAATAGCACTTGGCAAGGTGCAGACACATCATTTTTTTAACTTAGGCTTACATTTGAATTACCTGGAACTCAGGTTTCCAATGTGACCTTTTCAGGGCTTTGTTTAGGAACAAAAAGGGTTCTCACTGGAGAGAGAAAAAACCTTTTAGAGAACAAGATATATCCTTGAGGGTAGAGGCTAAAATAGGTCAGAGCTGCTGCTAGTCTAGATTTAAATAAAACAATGGCTATGTATGTAAGCTTTGTTGCTTTCAGACAACAAAAGGGAGTATAATTTTCCAGATTTTAAACCAAAATTTGTGATCTTTTGTACTATGCTTTCAAGTACATATTTATTCACCTTGTGCCTGAAGCTTATAAAATGCAGAAACATGGGGGTTTTTCTGCCTGAAATAATGGACACACCAAAGATGTACATGACAAACAGAATGTTTTTATTTGTGTCTTCAGTTCTGCAAGGAGTTCTGCACCAAAGAACATAAACAATGAAAGCCAAAGCACTTCTCACCTCTCAAATCAGACCCTGCAGTCTTTAATGACCATCTAAAATTCCAGCATATTAGCATCATATTAGATTTTTATTTTTCTTTTCCTGTAGGTCTGCTGATAGGAAAAGTGCAGAAAATCTGACTTGCAAAGTGCAACTGTTCCGCTGTGTAACCACATTTATACTTGAGCTATAGATTGGTCTTGTTCCTCATTTGCTTTATCCTTCCTAAGCTGCATAGCCCGGCTTTTACTGGCTTTTCACTGCTGAGTTTAGAAATATACAACAGGAAATTTCAACTGCATATTTACACGGAAAAAAGTGGAAAGCATGGGGGAGCTAAAAAGAGTTTTGAGTCTTTTTGTGGCATGCTCAAAGACACAAGTGGAGAAGAAAGCCAAAATAGATATGTTATCTAATTGCTAAATATTTACTTAATGCAATCATCATTTATTGAGGAAGAACAAGAGTCCAAATATTTATGACAGATGATAGCATTAGTTACTATAGATGGGGTTTAATTTGGGGGAAGAAGGCTGCTATGACAGATGAAGATTAGTTTACATTATTCGAACTGATTATGCCCTTAATTTTCCACAAAAACACAGTTCAAAATCCACCACAGAATTAAATGGCTCTTCCTCTGAGCTAGCCCCTTCCCTTTAGTCCTTCTGCCCGTTTCGTTTATGGATGCAATGCCTGAGTGTGCAGTCTAACATTCAACATGTGTCATTCTGATGCAAATGACAGAAGACAGGGTAATACATCCTTTCCTCTTCTCTACCATTAGAGGCATGGCAAAAGGGCAGAATGAATTACTTTGTTCAGTTTTATCTCTGCAACCACCTATAAGCCTGAAAACTGCTCTGCACAGAGGCGCAGCAAGTAGGAACAGCAATGAGAGATGATACCTCTCATCTCTGTGCACCACGCAGGCAATTAAACCATCATCCTCTGAAAGGAGCTGAATTATCCTTGAGGCTTTGGAATTATATATTTTCAATCAATGGAGGTCTTGACTGGGAACGGAAAATTGGAGTAGGTGGGCTACTCACAACACAAGGATACAACTCCTACATACAACATGGAAAAACTTTGTACGATGACAGAAATCTACCAGCATCTGCTCAGAGTGGCCGCAGGAACTAGTGAACATAACAATTACTGGATACCTAGAAAACATCACTTTTGTCCCATCTAATGGATCTAATTTATATGAAGTGTATTCAAAACATCACTTAAGGTTATTACCACATCTCTGAAATCATTTCATTCAACTAACTGAAACGCTTTATGTACCTTTTATTAATGCATAAACATGATTAACTTGCACTTTACCCATTTGAAATATTAAAATGTTAAAAGGAGCATAAAACCAGAAAATTACTGGACATTTCCTGGTTGTTGCTGAGTGAGACAGGCAGGTAGAATGAACCGTAACCAACCTGTGACCCTTCCCTTCAATACTAATGCCACTAACGAAATCCAATGTCAATCAGGAACCCCCATCAAAACGGCATAATCACTTGTCATCGGTCCCTCAGAGCAACATAACAATCTGAAAACCGAATAGGAAAGAAGTGTTTTGTTAAAGATTTTCTCGGCAAAGTGACTGCCTTTATATTCATCTTATACAACTAATGCTGCATCTGCTTTTGGTTGACTATAGTGGGATTAAATTTAGATCGAACATGAGGTACATACTGCTATGCAGTCACCTCCAGCTGAGATTCCATGCAGCGTTGTTAGAAATACATTATTTTTTTCAAAGATGCAGTGTGAAAGCAATTTTGTAATGCTCTAACACAACCCAAACTTCTCTTTTCTTTCCCAATAATATTTTCCAACTCTGTGGCAATGTGAATTACATAAAACCTCTCTGGGCCAGAAAAGAGTGCTTGAAGAATAAGCAGTACAAACTCAAGAATTCTGCTTCAGATCATTAAAAGAAACAAAAAGATAGCTTTTTCTGAATAGCTTAACTAGGTAAAGAAAGACAAATGACATGGCAGGAGAGAGAGAAAAAAATTTAAGAGATTATTTCAAATAATCTGAAGATAAATAAGATAGATTAAATTGAAGTTTATACTAGTATTAATGGGGCCATGATAAGGCTTAAAGTACGTCTGTGCTGTCCCATCTGGAGGGAATGTGTTTACACTGTTTCCACTTCAGTAGGCTTTTAACTGGCTCCTTGTTTAAATACATCTAATTGCTTTATGATTTACTGTTGCTTCAGTTTTTGCACGATTTTCATTACATGATATATCAATAAGAAAACTGTTCATCGGCAGATCACATGGATTTGTTAGTTGGCTACGTAAGTTCTTTTCTCATAAAATAAATATGTGTGAATTGTTCATTCTGCTTTGTTGCTGCGGAACTGCTCAGACAGGACACACTGAGATCCTTCCAGGTTGCTAGAAAGAGCACACCCTGTGGCAAACTGAGAGGGGAGCAGAGCAGACTCAAAGACTAAGTTTCCCCAGCCTCACTGAGGTAGGGCCACCCCTCATGCAAGCAGGGTGTAAGCAGACAAGTTGCCCCACTGATACCCCCAGTAGTGGGGTAGATGTGGCTGTCACTTGAAGGCATCACAGAAACAGTTCAGCCCTGTCTCAACCACTCTATTAATATTCACAAGAAGAGCCCAGACAATTGTAGGTGACTAACCCTGTTTGTATAGCAAGAGATGTGAGGGGAGCATTTCTCCTGCCTGCTGACAGCATGCCTGAGATCCCCTTGCAGCACACATCCTCTGAATTCTGTCCAAGCATTGCACCATTGTCTTTGCAGCACAGACTTTGCTTTAAAAGTCATCTTCTGGCACTCAATTAGCAGAAGAGCTGCCTGTTTGGCACCCTCTGCACCAGATGTTATCTTGTAAACTCAATGAACAGATGCCTATTCCGTTCTCACAATAAAGGAATAATCAGAGTTACCACTTAATTCTGTGATTCGAAGTTAATGATATTTAAGGTTTATAAATATGCAACAGAAGCATGTTAATTCTCTCAATGTACTACAAAAAGGCACGTAGCTCAGGAATGAAACAAATATTTCATAAATATGCCTAACAATAAGGATTTAATTTATTAGCAGTTTTGGCAGAACAACAACAAAGAAGATTGTGGTTTGAAGCACGTTTGTCATTTGACAGAGGGGAGGCTGTTACTCAATATAATAACAATACTAGGTTTATTTTCTTGTAACTATTCAAAAAATACCTGCCTGAAAAATTCTCCGGATCAGACTGTTTGCTTCTACTCTCAAGGTGGATTTCACACCATACTTAAGAGATCAGACACCAGAAGATTGTGTTATATTTATGAGGCTTCACAGTAATCGGAAGTTTCATGGAAGAAGTTCTCAGACCCCTGTTTCATAGAAGGATGACTAGGGCACTCCACATGCCTTTTTTTGACTCCTCCACCATGGCTACTTCAATCCCAAGTGTGATAGATGGGAAAAACTAGACATCAAAACAGCAGAAGGTGAAATTAATCATAAATCATTGCACCCATCAATTTATGCATTTTTGTGATCTTGTGCATCTAAAGTTGAATTAAGTGCCTGGAGGCTTTTGGTTGAGCAAACTGAAGTAATGAAAACAATTTTCTAAATTAAATACAAGCATTGTCAAGAGGTCATAAATAGAAATCCAGCAAGATGAGTTTCCATTGCAAAAGGAACAGAAAATTGGTTCCTTCAGACCCACAATCAAATGCACCAGTAAGTGAAATTTTTCCCATTGAAACAGACAGAGCACTTCAAAATGTGATAATTCTGCAAGTTAAAAAGGGTTTATATCATAACCACTGCTGTGACCACAAGGTTAGCGAGACAATTTATATAAACTACACCAGCTTGTTCATCATCCTTCAACAACACATTCATTCAAGACCAGTCCCAGTTTTTGTTTCCCATGAAATCAAATGTTGAAGATCAGTTATCAAGTATGCCAACTTTAAAGAATTTACCATTCCCTCAAACTCATGTACTTCCCTCCCTTACTTTCAGCAGTTTCTCTTTCATTGAAAATAGTAATATAAAGGAGACAGTGAAATAGTCAACCTGACTATTAAAGTTCAAAGAGCAACTACCAGAAACATGTAAAAAATTTTAAAATTATTTTTTAATTAGTTCATAAGAAAAACTCAAAGTATCAGTAGTAGAAAAGAGCTGGTAAGAAATGGTACACACAGGATCTAGAGGAAAAACGTATCCCTACTCTATGATATTGCTCTAACATCTTGAATCTAAACTGCATAATATTTGCCATTTTTTAACATCCATGTCAATGACACTAATTTGCTCTGGAAGGTAAAGACAATGACAAGTGATGAAGTACTGCAGTAAGGCTTGAAGCCATGTTACAAACAGGAAGAACCAAGGATCAACAGGAGCAGACGTGTACAGTGAAATAGTTGCTGATGAAGACCACACATGATCCAGACTTCGTAATTTTTTTTCTTTTCTTTTTTTTTTTCTTTTTTTTTTTAATTTTATTTGTACTCATTCCAGTCTGCTTCCATGGGTTCAGTGTCTGAGAAGAGGACACCTAGGCTGAACTTCAGGAGCTTATCTTACGGTTTAATTACATCTGAAAGGAATCAAATTCATCTGTGTGTACAAATATATGGCAAGTAGGAACAATCAGGAGATCTGCTCCAAGAGCACCCTCTTGTTCCTACACCACCAATACCCCTGCATTCTTTGTAGCTCAGAATCCCAGCAATTAAGTAGCAGGTAAAATTGAAAACACGTAATTTGAGAGTCCCGGACATGTGGAAAAAGGCAACAACCCTGACTTTGTACACAGGGTGATGAAGTCTGTGGTAGGCTGTCATCAGGCACAAATGAGGTTTCAGAGTCGCTGCAGTCAGCCCTTCAAACAGCTCAGCTCAGTGCTCATGAATGTGAATGTGCTGGGTTTTGCCGGGATACAGTTAATTTTCTTCACTGGTAGCTGGTGTGGGGCTGTGTTTTGGATTTGTGACCAAAACAGAGTTGGTAACACAGGGATGTGTTTGCTGCAGCTGAGCAGGGCTGACACTGAGTCAGGGCCCTTCCTGCCTCTCACCCCACCCCACCAGAGAGTGGCTGGGGGTGCACAAGGAGCTGGGAGGGGACACAGCCAGGACAGCTGACCCCAGCTGATCAAAGGGATACTCCAGACCCTACGGCATCATGCTCAGCATATAAAGCTGGGGGAAGCAGGAGGAAGGAAGAGGGTGTTCGGAGGTATAGTGTTTGTTTTCCCAAGTCACTTTATGATTGAGCCCTTCTTTCCTGGAGATAACTGAACACCTGCCTGCCTGCCCATGGGAAGTGGTGAATGAAATCCTTATTCTGCTTTGCTTTTGTGAGTGGCTTTGGCTTCACCTGTTAAAGTCAACCCATGAGGTTTCCCATTTTACTGTTTCAATTCTCTTTCCCATCCCACCAGGGGAAAGTGAGTGAGCAGCTGTAGTGCCTAGATGCTGTCTGGTGTTAAACCAGAACAATAAATCAAATTACTAGGAAAGAAAGGGAAAATAAACAGAAATGTCATTCTCTCACTGCACAAGTTCCATCCTTATCTCCTGGTTTCTCTACCCAAAAAAGACGTGGAAAAATTTAATAGACTAATAGGAAGGTGCCAAGTACAGTCAAATGGCATGGAGCAGTTACCAGGTGAAAATAACTACACAGAGTTATTTTCAGCCTGGGAAAGCAATGACTAAGGATAGGATGTGACAGACATTCACAGAATCATCAGATGAATGAAGAGGATGGAAAGGAATCTGTTCCTCCTATTTGAAGATACAGAGAAGAACAGGGGCATATCTCATGAAGCTAGCATGCTACAGAACCAGTAAAAAGATGGGGTTCTTCATACAGCACATGATTAAACTGTGTGCAAGTCCTTGCCATGGGAAGCTGTAACTGCTACAAGTTCATGTGCTCTGCAAAGCTGACTGGGCCAATTCAGAGGAATCACGGGAACCTATCAAAGGCTATCACCTCTGGCTCAGGTAGTCTTTGAGCAATGAAGTGAAGCACTACAAAATATTTCTTGGAAATAGCTATACCTGCCTGTCCTCTTGTATGCTTTCCTAGGCTTTAATTTCAGAGCTGAAGACTGAGTATTGAGTCAGACCAACTTTTGATCTGACCCAGTGTGGCTGTTCCTGCATTAGCCTTTCAGCCACTAGTCAGTGAAATAATCTAATAAATCAAAAATCAGAAGTTGATTCTGAATGGGAGAAAAAAAAGCTGACTCAAGAAATTTGATTTCTCTTTATTTATGCTGGAACATGACATTGGAGACTTAGATTTATAACCCAAATTTGTGCTGGAAAAAGAGTTTACACATCACAGTCCTACACAAAGATGATGGAAAACTGTAAATGTAACAGGAAGTCTAAAGTTGACTTTCAGCATTCAGAATTATTATTTCTCAATGTATTTATTCCTGACCAATGAAATTTCCTAGCAAATGATCATGTCTTTAGTATGCTAAGACAAATTTGAGTAAAATTTCTAATGCATGATGGAGAAAGAAATATGTCTGCAAAGTGTACCAGTTATTAATGACAAACTCTAAATTATAGTGGGCTGAACACTCTCAGCAGGCTGGAGGATTTGATTGTAGTGTTTTGAGTCTGTCTTGCACAGAATTGCACATTTTGCAGCTTGGACAATATTTATTATACTTCAGAGAGCACAACCAAATATTTTACTAAAGCAAACATTTAATAGTATTTACTCAGTTTCCTTCCTTCCTTCCTTCCTTCCTTCCTTCCTTCCTTCCTTCCTTCCTTCC
>WAAE01013997.1:0-62270 GCA_013400495.1 Nicator chloris | reverse complement strand
TTCCTTCCTTCCTTCCTTCCTTCCTTCCTTCCTTCCTTCCTTCCTTCCTTCCTTCCTTCCTTCCTTCCTTCCTTCCTTCCTTCCTTCCCTCCCTCCCTCCCTCCCTCCCATCTCTCTTTGGGGTGTTTCTCTTTTCCTTTCTCCTGTCAAAGGTGTATTTGGGAACAGGTTGCAGAAGTCCTGTTTCCTCCCACCTCTTGTCCTAATCTGAAATTATCCAGTTTTGCAATGTGGTCATTTACAGGTTAAAAAAATACGACAAATGGATGAGTTATTATAAAAAAAAAAAGATCCCTACATTAGTGAACTGTGATTTTTTTCTATTTATAATGGAGCCCAAAACGCTGTAAATGTTGGCTGAGTGTCACTAATGCTAGTAACAATTGCTCTCAGCTGTTTTTTCTTTAAATACAGGATACAGTTGACATAATATCCTGTATCTGCCACCACTGGGCTTCCCTGGTTTTGAAGGGGAATCATGTCCTGATTAACCGTGACCCTGATTACTTTATTCAACAAGCCCCATACACAGACCAGCAACGCACAATTTAAAATTGACAACTGCATCTTGATGAAAGTTGTTATTTTATGTAAACTGTGACCTCCTGGGAATTTTTCCCCACCTTTTTTAACCACTACCACTAACTAAAACTCTAGTTTCAGAGAGGTGACACGAACAAGCAGTTAATAAGGCAGCTGTCTTTGGCTTCAGCCACTCTATGGAAACTAAGATATCATTTTGAAAGTGATGACATAATTCACAGGAAACGGTGATTAATCCATCACACAAACTAGGACACTTCAGACTATGAGTAAAAATGCACATTATTCATTTGATCCACTTATTGTTCCAGGTATCGTTCTACAGCAGAGACTTCAATTCTATTTTTTTCTTTTTTTGGATCTTGAATTTAATCTTTGTAGGAAGAGAAAAAAAAAAAAAAGAGGAAAATATGGAAGAAAAAACCAAATCAGAGGTGCAGATAGACTTTGGTCTTGGATTACTGCTGGGCTATGAAATGCTGCTGTGGCAGAGGTTTCTGGCCCCAAAGATGTCTTGTGCCACAGTGAAGTCCCTTCCTTACTCCCTGAGGCATTCCTTGGGCAGAGCCTCTGCAGGGGAGGGCACCTGCCTTGCTCATTGTAGCCTGCATATGAAAATTGTATTATTTTACCTTCAGCATCCCTCCTGCAACTGACTCAGTGGAAAGAAATGGTTTGGGTCCAAACAATCCTTACAGTGACACTGTATCAGTGACCTAACTGCTTTTCACCTCAAGGCAAGAGCTGAGGTCTGTGGGTGCAAGGATCTCACTTCTCACTGGCCAAGAAGCAGCCACCCATTCCTAACCCTAAGGGCATGAAAGTTTCAAATGGGGGTAAATTAAGCACAGGTTAGTTTGGGAGCTGTAATCAAACGCAAGCAGGTGCCAATTGAGTTTGGCTGTCTGGGCTGACAAAGCCTCAGGAATGTGCAGTGCTATACATACAGCACATATATAAATGCAGACAAAATGAGAGCTGCATGTTAAGCACTCAGAGACTTGTTTCAGCCCGCACATTACAGGATGGGTGTGCCTTATACAGGAGTGTTACTCTTCACTGCCATGACTTCATGAACTCTGCAGTGAGACAGACTTACATCCTAAACTTTGGTGCACCCCAACATACACTGGCAAACTGGAAATCCTAGGTTACTCAGACTCCCTTTGCCACCTAGACTCCTCTACCAAGGTTATACTTTTCTATGAGACATGAAAAAGAGGCTCCTCAAGAAAGTAAACTAGAGGTCCGAACTGATCACTGTACCATTTTGGAACAATAAATCCTGTACTTACTTCAAGGCTGGAAATGGTATCTCAGGCACAATCAAGAGTAAAGCATTAAAACTGAAAGAACTCCTTCAACACAGATGTTGCCCCAGCTTTTACTAAGCATCCAGATGCAGAGGGTTCATTGTTAGCACATAGGCATTCTTAAAAATACTAGCTTTTTAAATTTCACAAAGAATGGATTTGGAGTTTTGTTCACATCAAAAGAATTATAACAAAGAAACAGGAGACTGAATTTATGATTAAGAGAAGCAGACACATTCATTTTCTTTTCCAAAGCAAAGCACCATAGGAAAACCAGACTGCGGCTGCTGAAGGCATTCAGTGATGAAGAGTTTAGATTAGCATGCAAACAATAAAATGTTTGACTACATAAAAGATAACCTGAGTACGAGGACTATATTTTATGCAAAAACTAGTTATAAAACCCTGCATAAACGATCCCCATAGGGATAATTTAGGGAAAAATAATCTGAGATATTTACGTACCTGACAAACACTCCAGACTCTGGGAGATTTTTCTGCTGTTTATGTGCCAATCGTCTAAGTCTACAATGCTTGGCCATGATCTCCAAAGCCAAGCTGACCATAAGTGCCAGCCTTGATGCTGGCTATGTGAGAAGGGCTAATCAGCCCAGGTGGAATATCACACTAAAGCAGCCTCTCAGTGCTGTGGCTGGTGTGTTCACAGCGCTCAGGTGTTACTGCAGCCTGACACAGACACACATCCTAGGGTGATCAAGGGAACAGGACAGCTGAGCTCCAGACCACCTGCATTAATATTTCATCTGAGCAATAGTCCCTAAGCCCATTGCAAAATGGTTGGAGCCCAAAGGGTGCATCTTCCTCACTCTCACTTTTTGTGCCCTGCACCTCTCTAAAAATTATTGCTTCCACCTTTATCAGCCTCCCCACTTTTGCACATCTCCCCAGTGAAATACCATGTCCTACCTTGTTCCTGCATCCTTGGTCCGGAGCTCCTGCCAACACAGTGGAATACACAAAAGAGCTGGAAGCTGCTTCTTTGTACTAGAAGCATCCCGTGTACCAGGGCATTGCACATTGATCCTGTGCCTATTTATTCCATTTCCTTACCCTGCAGTGTTGGCAATACACTTCTCTTGCATTTTGGGCAGCACCACTAACACTGAATAACCAGCAAAAGAGACACATTGCAAGAGCTTGTGAGCTACTTGCATTTTGCAAGCTGGAGTTTGGCCATCATCATCATAAAATGAAAATAGACTAGGTGTAGAAAATGTCTGCAAAAATCATTTTGGAGAGAGCTTTTTTTCCTTCAAGGGAGATTAGAGGAGCTTAGATTGTTTAGTCTAGCAAAATGAAGCGAAACAGCTAAGGGGAAAGGTAAGGGAGGATGTGTTTGCTCTCTATTAAATATTAATTAATACCCTATTAATTATTAATAAAGAACTATTCAAGATAAAAGGTAATGGTACCACAAAACAAATGGATGAAGGTTGTTCGTGAATATATTTAGGCTAAGAATGCAAATGAAGTTCCTAGCCATTAACTGGGTTTGGAATCAGCCTTCCAATGGGACAAATGGAAGGAAAAGACCTCAAACACTTCTAAGATGTTGCCTCTGTCAAGAGACTGTATGTTCCTGAACTTCATGTGCCAAGAGAGGTTCAAGCCCTCTAGCCCAAATCTGTTCTTTCATCTCACTTCTGAAAGAAGATGCTAAGACCTAGTTTCCAATGTCCTTTCCTAAATCTTAGGCAAAGAGAAAGTCACTATTTTCTAAGTACAGGGGGAAAACCCCCATATCAGAGGGTTTTGATAAGTGCTATTTGTATTTTACATGATGAAGTCCACTTACACTGTGAGGTGGAATGAAAGCGCTATGTGGTCATCTGCCCTGCTGCCAGATGTTTACAGTACCTCACAGCTACCACCCTGGCCTGTCTTAACCAGAACACTCTGAAGTTCATCTTCAGTATCTCTCGCTGCACAGTTCTCCCAAGATCCACCTCAAATACGTGGATCCATCAGCAGAAGCATAAAAAGAGACGTGACTACAGTGGCAGTGGGGAGTGCTCCAAATGAAGTTTTCAAGGCAAAATTGTTTAAACCTCTACTGTAGTACTACACTGACAAGCTCGCCTACTGAAAGATATAGGCCAGTGTTCTCTCATGAAATACGGAGGTGGCATTGGATATTTACAAAACACATCCATTACAAAAAGTTATTTCCTGATATGAGTCATGCAGCAGAGAGTAAGGCTTCATTGTGAATGGTGGGTCAAATGCACTGGGGAATATCATCACATCAAAATATAAGCTTTTGCTTCAGTGCTTTGTTGGTACAGCATTTAAATTCTATGTGAAAAGCAAAAGAGAGGGTAGAAAAGTCAAAGACATTTGAAATAGAAGGAGAAGTACGCCAGAATGATCAAAAAAAAAGAGATCAATAAGAAAAGTCAAGCTTGCACCAATAATTTTAAAGAAGAGTGTTAAGAAAATAAATGTGGGTATAGACACATGGGAAATGGACTGTGGTAGTTTAAGGAATGTAAGGGAACTTTAAAGACTGAATCTTGGACTTAATCCCATTTAGAAAAAATATTTCTGTCTAATACCCGTTTCATAAACCTCTTAGAAGTTTTAGTACAGTTCCTAGTGAGAAAAGGATCCACAGAATGAGCCAATATGTGGCATTTATGTAACAGCATTTTCAAAAGGCTCCTATAGTCAGAGAGAGCCTTGCAATCATGGCTATTCCGTGCCCAGCAAGTGGTACTTTCAAAGCAAGGCTGAGGTGCATCATTTCACAGTCAAGAATAATTTGCTCACATCCTCCTGCCCCTTCTGTTGCATTTGCTTTCTGCTCCAGCAAGTGACTACAGGTCATACATAAAACTTAAATATAGAAAAGAAACAAATCCCAGGTTACCTGCATAAATCCCTTGGTCTTCCATTGGTATGATTTAAATTCTGTGACTTACTGTGTCTCAAACCTCACTTTCAAGGCTCTCAAGTAGCCAAAAAGATTTCCACCTTTTTACCCCCCACTAAAATAGGTTCTTCCATATTTTCTTTGTTCTGTAGGCATGAAAAATAGTTACAGAGGGTCAGCAGCCAGGATTAGCATCATATTAGTCTTGTCTGTGGAAGCAGAACTGTCAGTCTCTCCATCTCCTGGGCACTGTGCCTGGTGACCAGCAGCAGCTGTGACTGGAAGTTTTATGGGATAACCAATGAACATAAGTAGATAAGAGAAACAAACTGAAAAAAAAATAAAAACCAAACCAGGAAACCAAAACCCCACAATGCTAGAAAATGCACAAACTACTCAATTTTCACCATTTCAGGAGGTTTTGTTTGTTTACATTTATTATGTGTATAGGTCCTATAGGCGTATTACCTACTGTAAGTAAGGAAAAATGCATCTCTACTTCTAAACCAGCACTTCTGTACTGGGATTTCTGAAAAAAAAAAAAATATGATGGGTATACAAAATGAGTACAGAAAATTGCTAAACTCTGCTTACAAACCTGTTCCCTACAGAAACCACAGGTGTGTATTGAGATGGGCAGATTCAGCAGGCAGGATAGGAACCCAGACTGTTTAGTAAACCATATTAGAATAAATGCCTTAACCCTATCAAGACTTGCCTCTTTTGAAGTCTGATTTCTGCCTACACAGAATAGGAGCTTTACTACCTTCTGAAGAAAAGGGGTGTGGTGACAGCCACTATACCAGGGAGTGTGCAGCTGGTGCTGGAACCATCTCTTGATTTTGTTTGTTCATTTTAATTATCATCCTTCAGATGCCTGATGGTGATTTACAGTCAAGATACTCAGAAATTAATAAAATCATCATGTCCTACCCTCACTATCATAGTTGCCATCACTGGGAATGAACTGAGAAATGAAAGAGAAAAGGGGAAAAGAAAGATAAAGGGAGCAGACCCTGATCTTCTGAGGAGCTGAACACCTTGCAGGGCTGTGTGTGACAGACCAGGAATAGAGGCAGCACACTGGATCAGCATCTACCCAAAACTGAAAAGGACAATTTAGTTACCTGCCAGATATTTCTGACAGCCTACAGAAGGAACATGCCTCTCTTTTATTGACAAAAAACAAGACAAACTGCAATACTGTATCCAGAAGCGTTTCCAGTCAGGAATGCATGTAATTGCAAACTGGCTACTGTTTGTTTTTAAATGACTAAAATACCAAAGTAATCTCAGGAACCCCTCTAGAAAATGGGATTTATAATGAAAAATATTTGCTGAAAAAGCAAAAGTGAGAGTACAGTTTGCCTTCCCATTTGTCTTTTATGGTGCTTGACAAATTGACACACAATTGTTAATTATGGGCACCGAGTGCCACATGATTATGAATAAAATATTCCAGCTGATCAGAGCATAAGTCTAATAGCATTTCCAGGAAATTAAGTAGCATTCTTACAGATACTGAAGCCTACAAATTTGAAATCATGACATAATTAAATTTCTCAAGCAGTTATTCAAAATGTTCTTAGTTTTTAGTCAGCATTTAACCATATCACAACCTGAGAGTGTTCTCTGGAGAAAGGTTTTGAATGCAGGCTTTAACAGCCACAGATCTGCAGATTGCTTAAAATTATGCAGAAGAATGTGATCTTGGACTTTTTTTGTGCAGGGTGTTTTCTGAATTTTTCTTTAAAGTAGAGAAAAGCAAAAAGTCAGTTTTCACTTAGAGGTGTAAAAAAAAAGTGAAAATATCTAACAGACTTGGGATGAGACTACTTCAAAACATAGTAGCCAGAAGTGGAAAGGATGATAATGATAACACATGGACAATCTTTTCTCCTTACTAAAACCTGTGAGAACGTGTCCCCGACCTCCTCTTCCCCACCACAGCTGGAATGGACTTGTGTCTTTTCCCTGGACAGGTCCAGTCCCTGTGCTGGCACCATTTGCTGGCAGGCAGGATCAGGATGGAGAGGGTCACCCACAGGCACAGAGCCTAGTGAGGAGAGAGCTCATTGGCACCACGTTTTGCATCTCCACCTCCTCTGCAGTCTGCTCTATGTGTAAGGAGCAGCACAGATTGAAAAGAGAGATCATATCCATTATATACACAAAGACATACACTTTTTTTCACAAGCTTGGAACAAGTTTCAGAAGACAAACACTGTGGCATCATTGGGGGAGTGTAATAGGCAAAGGACGTCAAAAAGGAAAACAGTGATTGAACCCCAAGATATATCAAAAAATAAAATTTATATTGTAAACTTAAAGGAAAAGTGTTTTCTGAAGTGAAAATCCAAAATAAAAAAAAAAAAAAGTGTAATCTTGTCAGAGATTATTTCCTCCACATGACATCTTGCCTGTGTCAAGTAATAGGAAAACACACTGTGTTTTCATGTGTTAATTGTAAACTAAATATTTTATGAATCTATGTAATTTTCTTATCTCTGGAAAGTCCCAGGTGTTCCTTCAGCTTTGGAATGCCAGTCCGAACACACCAGTTCAAAGGGTGAGCCAGATCTTACCGTACAGACAAAACAGTGTCATGGAACGTCTATGGCTTGGGAACCCACTTGGAATTCTCAATGTTTTTAGTTCCTTACTCAAGAACAGCGATAACCACGCCTACCCAGTGCAGAAGGGGGAAGGGGTTGCACACATTTGTCAGTGACCACTGGACCACCTAGGCCTACAAAGTACAAACAAGGATCACTGCTCCTTCAGCGAAGTGCACACTGGCTGCCTTGCCCGGCATTGCTCAGCTCTAAGAAGTGACTCTGCTAACAAAACATTTTTGAAGAGAACAAACACAGAAAAGTTGCTCAGAACAATCCAGGGTCTCCTGTTCAGCACAGTAGATGTTGCTAGTTCAGGCTGAAGACAATATTCAGCAGTATTAAGATAAACTCCTGAACAGAGGCAAATATTTCAATATTCAACTGTAGATAATGCTCCTTGTGGGTCCTGAACTCGCCTTGCCTTGAGACAACTGGACACGATCCTCATCAGGTTCCCTTTGCACTGAGAGCTGCCAACACAACTGATGAGCTATGACCTCAATGGCTTGATCTTGCTGAAGCACTAACATTGTCAGTGCACACCGAGAGATGCCAGGAGATGGTGAGATTGTTAGAATGACTGGAAATCCTTCAAAATAAACCAGAGAGGCACTAAGCTACCTCTACTCTATACTTTTCTCCTTCCACACAGGCTTCATCTCTGTCAAAATATTGATAAAGCAATTCACTACTCAGCATCAAGTTCCCAGGTGCTCGGCACCTCCAAACACAGGTTTTCAAAAAGATCATTTCCTCTCTCACTGCATTTTCCACATTAAAGCAGCATCTTTTAACACAGCAGAGCTCCCCACAGCTCCCTCATCACTGTTTATAGAGAGGGTTTCTGGGTAGCTGAACCTGCTCTTTCACATCCAACTGAAACCCCCAGGTGTGCGCTCAGGGCTTGGGCTAGAATCCAAACCTTTCAGGACAATGCTTCCTGCCATGACCCCTATTTGAAATCAGGGGAATATTCAGGTATCTCCTCATCAAAGCTAATGAAACCACTGCCATCTATTCCAGTGGAGCTAAGATATGGAAGGCAAATGATTTTAACAGCTATCTGCAACCAGTTTCGACATACAGTGTAAAGCACTGGATGTATTATAGCCTATGCTGCTTAGTTTCTGTATCATCCTACTAACAGAGCTTGAGGAAATAGTTAATGTTTAGGAGGAGAACATCAAAAGGAGAATGTGCAAAATGGATACAAGCTGGGAGGAGAAGGGGGAAGGAGCCTGTCGGGGGCTTGGCATAAAAAGGGGAGAAGGACAAAGAAAAGAGGAAAAAATGAAAGAAAAGTGGGTGAAAACATATTACTGAAGATCAGAACATGTGGTTTGGTCAATAGTTCAGAAAAATTATACAAATTATACAATATTTTCGGAGGTTTTTTCCCTTGCTGTTTGAGAACCTGAACTACTGATATAAATAGGCTTGCAAAACACTTGTTCATCCTGCAGCCAGCCTAGCTCACTGTATGGCTCACCCATCCAGGGTGACAAAGGCAAGTGTTAATGACCAGTTTGCAAAATACAGCATCAACTTGTGAGCACGGGTTCAGAGGGCACCAGGCTCAAGAATGACATGGACACTGCATGAACAGCTGTCCAATGGGCAATTCCACTCTGTCCTGTATGAAGAAGAATTTAATTCTTGTACATTTAATCCATTAAATTAACTTTTTTTGAGTCAGATTTTCTAATCTTCAGATATTTTTAAAGGCCTCTACTCAGCCGAAGGAATTCTCAGCATGAAATACAAATATTTATAAACAGAAGTCATGCTGTCTCCATGTTGTTGTTCATTTTTCACTGTAATTTTTACAAACTGTGAGAGACATTTTATCTATTTGTAGCAAACTCAGATAATTTCTTTTTCTGTAGCCAGTTCAACATAATTCCATTTTCTGTCATCCTACAGGACTGGATTAAAACAAAATCCATCACTCCTCCACCCGCTGCAAGAGTAAAGAAAAAAGTTCTCCAAAAACCTGTAAATCCTCAGCCCACTTCCAAGGAGAGAGTTCTGTGATTCTTGTTCAATATGAGTGATCTCTTGATTTGGAGTTTTCAGACCCCTTCTTCCTGCAGCTATTAGCCTGAGCTCCTCAGTGCTAGCCTGCACAGCAGACCCTCAGGGTCTGAAGCCAAGGAGAAGCCTCCCTTTTAGTTAAGCCCTCCTGGTCTGTCATGCAGTCATGAGAGAAATAAGTGTTCCGTGCACAGAGAAAACTCAGCAAATTGAAAGTGAAATAGCTGAAGTGCGGTGTAAAAAAAAAAAACCAAAACCAAAAAAACCCAAAAAACAACAAAAAACCCCCAAACTTTTACAGAAGAGAAGTTCAGTTTTCTCTCCAACCTACTGAATAAAATATCTCCTAATAAGCTCATTTTTACATTTTAGGCTGTTTCCCCCTAAGGTTAACTATGTCTCTCCCACGCGAGACACTGCCTTGGTGCCTCATGAATCTGTTTTCTCCTGTTGCAGCCCAGGCTGCCTCCAATGAACATCCATCACCACGGGATCTGTGTGCTTTTTGGTCTATCATGGGAAACGGCATTTATGAAAGACACTGTGGCTTTCTACCATGAAAATGTCTGCCGCACTACATACAGTAGAATTATGACTTCTATAAAGAAGGGGAAAAAAAATAACCCAGACAGGATATGAGGAACATCTGTTTATATGAACACCCTTAGGATCAGCAGTCTGAGCATGAGAACCGTCAATATATAGCAGACAAAAAGCACTCAGAGCGCACACAAAGAAATAAGACTTGAAAGGTAACACTTTAAAATAAATTGTTTCTTCTCAGATCTCAATTAAACCCAGATGATCACTTTAAGTTAATACACCAACATCATGGAAAAGTGATTTATCCTTTAATTGCCATAATATTATCATTTACAAAAAGCACATATGATTGGCAAATCCGATTTTGTGCACATCCTGAACAAGTCAATTAGCACCGACACTATCTCTGCAATCACTCTCTGGCCAATTGCTTCCCATCACTTTTTTTCCATAGAAATCATCTGTACTCATACTCCGTAATGAAGCAGGTAACTAGTTTTGCATCTCAGTAATTCAGTTCCTTCAGCTAGAAGAGTTTACACATTTCAGTTCACCCAATCTTCTGCTGATTTACTTCCATGCACATCAAAATATAAATTTTACTAAACCACGTTTATTGCTATGAGAATAGGCACTTAATATGCACACCGCATTTAGACATGAGTGGAAGTTATAGTGCTGTTTACAGACAGTGACAATAAAGCCCTCTTGTTTTTAACTTTAAAACTGCAGTAAAGCAGTCATCATATCTGCTAACTAAGATGGCTACATCCCTAATAGAAATTGTCAAAATAACTAACTTTCTTCACACATTTGTCTAAAGTGGGGAAATAAACTTATGTGGACTATCTTTTTATTTTGCTAATTTCTTTCCAGTCTGCTTCCCACTCCCCAAATCTTTAGAAAATAATTCTGTGCCTGAAATTCTAACGTAATGATAGATCAATGATTCTAACATTTCCAGCAGAAATCTTACAGAAAATACATTTTGATTTTTGCACATTAATTTATCCCAGAGGTCAGTAAGTCCTATTGAGCTAGGAGACTGAAACCAGTACCACATATCCAATTAAAAGTGTAAAACCAGTATGTTTGAATATCTAGCTGTATAAGTGATCAAAGTTCATGAGAAATTCAGCAGTCACATTTGTTTATTTATGTTTCCATGTGTCAAACTCTGAAAAACAAACAGCACTGCTGAAAGTATGTTCTGTTCACAGATAAATGACAACGAAGAAATGAGGCCAACCTAATAAATTATTTGTTCACTGCATACAATTGAACCTCTTTTGCCATGTCCTCAAGCAAATATCCCATTGCTTTGAGTCCACAGAACAGCTGTTGCACTGCCTCCTGGCTGTGTGCAGGAAGTTTGTTTAAATAAGGAGCAAGAATTAAAGACAAATTTCAAAACAAGTGGAAAAAAAGTTACTACCCCACTCTTTAAAGAATTCTGGACTCATTTTATTAAACTAAAATATATCACTTTTTCTTTGCATGGTGAATCTTCCATTTATGAAGTGTCCTATTTAGCATTATTATGAAAATAGACTTCATGGCTTTTAATTGGTTTCCTTATCAGTCCCAGAAAAACAGTTTTTAATAAACTAGGAGTGGACTAACTCATTCTGCTAATTTCAAATCCATGCTCTGCAGAGTAGAACTCAGATATAATGTGGCTTCTTTCAGCTTAGGCAAGAATGAGGGATAAAGAAAGGGACAAAAAAAAAAGATACTAAAAGAAAAGGATTCTTACCAAAAATATAAACTCCTGCAAAGTGGATAAAACTGTACCACCATCTTCATCCAGAACAACCTCTCAGAGACATTTGGAATTGTGGCTGGATTCCTAGGGGAGGCAAGGAAGAGCAGAGCAGAGCTGGAGATTCGTGGGCAGCTCCTCAGCTCTGGTGAGGCGTGTGTGGGGAAGCACAGCTGCCTGAAAGGGAGCAGCAGAGACAGGAGGGATGTTTGGGTTAGCTCAGTCCCTGCTATCATGTGCCTTGCACCAGCAGAGTGATGCCTCTGCCCTGGAACATGCTGGAGAGGGCACTGCAATCATCCATGCAGACTGCAACAACCTCGAGCAGGAATGGTGGTTTGCTCCTTGCAATTGTCTCACATTTACTTCATGCTCTGCCCACACTGCTGTGTCAGTAAGGAGGGAAATGCAGCTCTTTGCTGTTTTTCCTCCCCAGACACAAGTAATTTCTGTAGAACAGGACGTCCGTACTTACTATACTGGATCATGTGCCTTCAATTACACACCTGCCTTCATCATTTTGGGGAGAACCACTGACTAAAACCACAAGAAATCCAGGCTTTGCTGAGTCTTACCTTGTGTAATTCAAGCCTGGCAGCAGGATCTGTGTCTGCATTCACATTCAGTCTACGCAATCAGCTGCGTAATGGCCAAGTCCTGCTTTGAATGTCTCAATGAATGATGTACTCATTATCTGTGCCCAAGCTCACAGGGTTTTGTCTGAGAGAGGAGATGGCAGTGTGGAGCAGAGATTGCTGAGTGTGATTTTTAAAAGCCCCTATCACAACTGTAGCACAGTGGCACGGTCCTGGCTCCAAGCATGCAGTGACCACCCTGGACGGGTCTGGCACACCAGAGCTGCAATCCTGCAAATCTGAACCTTTATCATGAATCCCCTTTGCTGCCCAGACATGACAATAAATGGCTTTTTCTGATGTAATTATCCATCTCCTTTTTATTAATGCAAAAAAATAACATCAAAATGTAACAGATTTCTACATACACAGGAAAGGTCCCTCTCTGTCAGCCCTTGCACCTCAGGGTTTAATGTGCCTCCCTGGGACTATATGGTTCTTGTCTACTTAGTTACAGTTTTACACATTAATTTCAACTCTCTTTTCAAAGTATGGAACAGAGGTACCAGCCTATCCTTACCAAGGCATTAAACCAGTTTAAGACCTGGCTATTTGGTAAATTTGTGATGCTGCTATCTATTCCAGCAGTCATAAACCCATGGTTATTAATAGTAAGAAGTTTCTGGGCTCTATACTCTTCAACATAATTGGCTGGCTCATGAGCATGGATTCAAAAGATAAAGACTTTTTGCAGTCTGGCAATCTCCTGGGTTTTGCAGGTGCATTTTGGTTTGGTTTTTTTTTTTTGTTGTTTGGTTTAAGTCAGGCTTGGCTTTTTATGTTTATATTTGTTTCCTTTAGCTTGGAAAATGGCCCTCAGCTAAGGACATCCTGTTACCTTTAATTCCGAGTGCCTGCACTGGGTTCACTTTTTTTTAGCAAGTTAGATTCCTCTGAAGTCACCTTTATTGTCCTTATGGTGGACCCCAAAAGAGATGTAGACAGAAGGAAAAGAGATGTGGAAAACTGTTTGTTTCTTCTCAGAACACACCTACATCAGATTGCTACTCCATTTCTTTAGGCTAAGTAAAGGCTACAGGGTAGTGCAGCTGGGATACCCTCAGGAGAGACTGCCCCGCCAGAGGCACTGGGGAGATTCCCACAGCAGTGGTGTCTGAGCTACAGCCAGATGGACACACCAAGTCCTGCTGGGACTCCAGCTAGCAAAGAACAGGTGATGTACTGGTGTAATTTAAAAGATAGTTTTGGGCTCAGTTCCAGCAGACACAAATTAATTCCCCCAGAGCAACTCAAACCTGAGACAGCACACCAGTCCCCAAACAGAACTAACAGCTTTACCCACTCTTTCCATTTTTTCTTGTTAACAAAATATCAAACTCAATCAAAATCTCAAAAGCAGTACAACAAACACACATTTTACTAAAAGCAGCACAGAAAACAAATTACATCATCCAGTCATCAAAATGTGTGCATGTGTAAGCCAACCATATACACTTATTTCTGCTAGCTTGCTAAATGAAATGGCATAGGCCAAGTCTAGCAGAATGAAATCTAATTCTTCCCGTACATGTAATGCTGTCAGAATTTAAGAAAAATAATCCCACATGATGACATCTGACTCTTCTATTTGAAATAATGCACTACAAAGAATTTATCAGACTTCATCCTGGATTTGGTTTAGGTTTCATTTTCCTTCTTTTTCTTTTTCTTTAAGACTTAGTACAAAGCCAAATGCTGCTGAGTCTTAGGTTTAAAAAATGAAAATGTCAGGGTTGAGAGTGAAGCCAACGTCTATTGCAAAGTTGCAGAACTGTAGGGCAGAAAAGAAATGTAAAAAGGCAACGAAGAAACAATATACTGAAGCCGAAACACCAAACATCTCCCTAAAACACTGCCCCACCAGAAGAGCTGGTGTCTCTTTGTTTATGAAGCAGAAAGCCCTGCCTTGGCTACATGTGAATTTCATTACAATCCATTTATGTTATCAGCTGAAATTGCATCAGCCCTGCAGAATGCATAGCTCAGGGATTAGGAATGGGTTTAATTGTGTTTCTTATAGGACAGATACTCTTGCAAGAATTAATGGGAAAATTTGATTGGTGTCCTCTATCTAGTTTTCACTGGCATGTATAATAGAAACAGGTCATGTATAAAGAATTGAACAACCAGGAGATCTGGTTATCACTGCATGTGAGAAGGAATTTTCCTGAACAAGATTTTCACGTGTTGCTGAGCAGTAATGGAAAATACTGCATCAGCCACACTGGACTAAAGCACACAAATGACAAACTGTGCATTACCAGGATCTCTCTGCTTCAGTAAAAAATTCCCTGTCAGTGTCATGAAAAGATGGCTCATCCAAGGCACTAGCCTTAAAATCAGATGACATCCGTGATCCCACCCACCACTGCTAACATCCTCTCCCCTAAGTCACCAACAAATGTTACCAGTGTCACAGCAGATTAAATTGAGCTTAAATGTCACAGGCGACATTTCTCATGCTGCAGCATCCCTCTGCTCCAACTGATTTTTTTTCACTTGCTCACTCTAAAAGGTATTAGAGCACAAGCTTTATTGCAGCTCCCTAGAAACTGTAGTTAAAGTACCAAGGTTAATTCAAAGTTTTCAGACTTCTTTGAAAAACAATGCATGGCAGATGTCACAAAGAATTTCTAAACTCTGATCTTCCCTATGAGTAATCCACTGTCTTACTCATATGTCTCAAGTTCCTACCTTAGTATGAACCCTCATGTGTAGCAGGTGCGTCACATATGTGCAGAACGCACAATAATTCCTATGTCACAGTAAACAAAACCAAGTATTAAACCTGATGCCACGTTTATGATCTTTTGTTGTTCCTTAAAGAGAGGCAACTTTTGCCTCTTAGAGGAGGATCATGATTTCAGCTGGCGTGGTGGGTAAAGCTCAGCCCTGTGCATCTTGCAGCCAAATGACCTGAAGTCATCTGCAGAGCTCCCGCTTTGATGCGGGCAGGCTTGTGCCTCCCCTCCAAGCACTGTGCTGCTCATACAAAAATGCCCCAAATGGGCCTCGGGGAAGAGCATGTGACAGATTTTAATGAGATAAGTGACTTGGAAAGAAGACTTGGAGCTAAATTAAAGCTACTGGGAACTAGTGTCTATGTTATATTTTGCTTCCTCCCCCCCCCCCCCCCCCCCCCGCCTCCCAATGTAACATCCTGCAGGACTGAGATCAGTTTTTCCACCTTTGGCAATGTTTTTGGTTGATTTTTTTGTTTGCCTTGGGGAGATGAGGTTGTCTGGCCTTCGCTTTTTAATTTCCTGCATACAGTTATTCAACTGGCCAAATTTTGTCTTCTTCCAGAATCTGAAAACATTCTGGAAGCAGTTATTACCAGTGGTTTTACCAGTGTCATGCTAGTGACTTCAGTATCAAGAGAAAGAAAGAGGATGTGCAGGAAACAACGAGATCTGAGAAGCTGCCAAACCCCAGCAACTGGAAACTTTAAGTACTCATGTGCCCAGGGGCCAAAGAGCTCAAAGGAAGAAAAAAAAAAGAAAGGAACAATTTCTTAGAGCTTAGAATCTTCCACCTGCAACAGGTGTGGAGCACGTGAGCAAAAGAGCAGTGAAATCCAGTGGCAGCCACAACTGAACTCGTAACAGCCCATGTGAGTACAGCCAGCCCACATCAAAGCCCACGCCACCATACCTTCCTTTGCTGCTTCTGGGTGCTGAGCTGTCTGGAGGGAAACTTCTCCAGGCCGATCCCCACCAGCTGCAGTACTGCGGTCAGAGCCCTGCCTGCTGTGTGGATGTACCAAAGGTTTTGCAGATTCCTTCCAATTAACATATCTCAGATGCACCTCGCACTCCCAGTCCTGCTGTTAAATTCTTATCTAGGCTCTCATCGCCTCATGTCTCAATTACTCCAACATCCTTTTCCTGGTCACTGACAAACTCATTCATGCCCTGCTGGTGTATTGATCCACAATGCTGCGGCAGAGATCATTCCGCAGCCTGGCTTTCTTTTCACTCATCTTCCTGGCTCCTTTTCCTTTTCATATCAAACAATCAACTGCCCTTCACTTTCAAGGACTCTTCCACCTTATTGCTCATTCTATTCAGTGTACAAAAGTCAACTCTCACACCTGAACAGTCCACAGTTTCTGCTTCTACTCATCACTTGCCAATTTCGTACTGTCTCTTGAGACTCTCTGTCACATTTGTCAAAAGTCTCTGTAAAACACTATTTTGTTGCAGCCCCTCAACCTGTCCCTAGAAATACCTTCTGGCCAAAAAAAAAAATTGCCAACAGATATGCCTGAGCTGGGCTGTAGTGGCTGTCTGTGATGTCCTTTTGTTAAGGCTAATTTTACAAGGCAGAGCACATACAACATCAGAAACTTAGAGAAACATCCCATGAAGTCTCTTCCCAAAGTAACCAGGAGCAGATTGAGATATGCTGACTCACAACATTTAATCTGAAAATGGAGCTGTTTCAGATGGTTTCAAACCTTTCTTTGTCTGTTTGTGCAGCATCTAGCAGCATCTTTTCCTTGTCTATGGCTGACATCCCACAGTAATGCAGCAGACAACCTCCAACAAGTCTCTGATGGGTTGTTATACAAGAAGCTAATACAGGAACTAATCAGCCATGAATGAATGAAGGATAATGTCACAGACAAAAAATGGGCAGGATACAGGAAAAAGGAATAATGTTTAATTGATAGTTTCCCTCTTGGAAAAAAATAATTAACAGTTCCTTTGAGATTTCCTCTTGTCTTACGACATTTCATGAATATAGGACAGAAGACAAAAGCATGTGCATGGGGAGGACTGCAAGACAGTGAAAGCTGCAGATAACTTTTATTTATCAGCTGAGAGTTTTGAGAAAAACTTTAGAGAGACCTAAACTAAGCTAGCATACTAAAACCAGAAATTTCAAGCAACAGCTACTCGAGGACACAGTCTGTGCCAGCACACATTCCGTGGTCAAGCATTAAGTGGGTCAGCTTTCAGACCAAGGAAAGGGCTTGTTCCCCTCTATACACACAGCCCTCATGAGGCCACATCTGGGATGATGTGTCCAGCTTTGAGGCTCCAAGTGCAAGAAAGATACTGGCAGTGAGTACAGTAGAATCAACTATGACAGCAGGAGGTGGAGCACGTGGCACATAAGGAGAGGCTAAAGGAGCTGGGTTAGAGCAAGGGTGAAGCCACACCTTCTTCGAGTCCACAGTGAAAAGACAAAAGCCAGCAATCACAAGTTGTTTCAAGAGAAATTACAGCTGGACACACAGAAAATTGTCTCTCTAATGAGAGTGGTGCAGCACTGACATAAGGGCCTAGAAGGGCTGTGGAATCACCATTCTTGGGGAGTTTCAGAATTCAATGGGACATTGCCCTGAGGGACTTAAACTAATTTTGAGGCTGTCTCTGCTTTACTGCAGCATTGGACGAGATCCTCAAGATGTACTTTCTCTCCACATCAGGCCAGATAGGTAAATGTAAACCCCCATTATACCGAATTAACATGAAAAGATTAAAAAATGCTTTAGATAGATAAGTCTAAACCATTCAACTGTTTTGTCTTTTATGTATCTGACCATGTCCAGTTATGAGCTCCCCAGAGACATGAACTTGCTGGAGTGTGTCCAGAAAAAGGTCAGAAAGATGACAAGGGGAATAGAACACTTAGCTTGTTAGGAGAGCTAGAACTCTTCAGTCTAGAGAAGAGTAGGCTCAAGGGGATCTTATATCCATTTGTATAAATATCTGAGGCAGGTAAAACAAACAGTGCCAGACTCTTCTTAGTGGCATGCAGAAATAGGATAAGAAGCAAAGGGCACAGACTGAAACACAGGAAATTCTACCTGGAAAAAAAACAAAAAACAACAACAACAACAAAAACCAACAACAAAAAACCCCCACCTTTTTACTATATGGGTGGTAGAACACTGGCATAGGTAGCTCAGAGAGGTCACAGAGTCTTCATCCTTGGAGATATTCAAAACCTGACTGGACTTAGCCCTGTTATGAGGGGCTGTGCTACATGATCTCAGAGGTGCTTCCAGCCTCCACCAGATTCTGTGATTTTGTGACTGTATTTATTAGATAATGAGACTGTGAAGATTATATGACTACAAGGTATTTCGAAACAGGAATATACAAAACCTTTGCAATGAACCCTAATGGGAAATTTCTTAATTCCTTTCTGACTTCCTTCACCCTTTCTCTCAGCTACTTTTACAGCCAGTTTAGAACCCAAGGTCACCCAAATTATGTGTCAGTTCCTGTGTTCTTACCAAAGTCCCTTCCTTTTCCCCTCTCCCGATAGTTGTGTGAGGTTCAGCCTGGGCAGGCAGACATCTGTGATTCATAAAAATTTCCCACCAGCAGGATTCCCAAAGATGTGGACAACATAAGAACAGAGAACCTTTCATGGCCCATTCACCGTCATGCAGCTTTCTGCCTCCCCCTTTCCTGTCACAGCAACCACTCACATGGAAAAACAGCATTCAAAGAATATAAGTTCAAATAAATATACAGTTGTAGATTCAAGGTCAGAACAGTGTTCTCTGCCACCTCTCCATCCCCCTACAATGTTCTTCATTCACCAGGAAAAAAAAACCACATGGCAAGATTAAACATGTCTGAGTTAGTAGATTATGATAGGAAATGCTGTCTTATCTTCTGCTTTTCAGCAACACACATTACAAATTGTCTGGCAGCTATTCACTCATTCACTCTCTCTGTAAATAGCTATTCAGCGAAACCTGATGGAGCTGTACAAGTCACCAAAGTCTTACTGAGACTTTCTGCACACAACTGCCCTGTTGGAAAATCGGAGCGTCTCAAGGGCAAATCGCACTCGGGCAAGGAGGGGCTGGTGGGCCCTCCAAAAGATCTGCTGAGTTTTGGCCAAGTAAAACTCACCTGCTTGCTTGGTGCATGTGTTTTCATTATTACTACGTCGTCTCAGGTGACTGGTGAATCTGCACTGCTGACACAGAAACCAGCTCTGCATCTCCTGCACCGCTGTGCGGCAGAACAGGTCAGGACCGTGCCGAGGGAGGGATGTGCAGCTCCTCTCGTAAAACCCTGGCTCTGATCCAGCCCTGCAAAAGCTCCTTGACCATCGCTGGGAATGCTGACACCTCCGAGACCGACAGAAAAAAACTCTGCATTTTGCTGGCTTTCATACAGAGGAGTAATTTGTCCCAAAGCCCAGAATGTGCAGCAACCTCTGGTGTATTTTGTTCGATAAGAGAATGTGTTAATTATGGTAATAATGCAACTAATATGGCTTAGAGAATCAAGTCTCAAATAGTGCTTATGATTTCCTGCTTTTCCTTTGCATGCTGCCCAAACAGAGGGTTGATTAGAACCTTGGATAAATTTAGGTATTTAGGTATTTAATTTTTTTTAAGTGAACATTTAGATTTCACATCTCTACAAATCTTTCTCTTTTGTGCAGATAAGTTTTTTGTACCTGGAAGAGGGGATAAGATAATCTGACACCTGCAATTTTCTGTGTTTACTGAAGCTTTTCGGGCTGCACCATAGTTACACACATTTTCTAATTATGAAAACAAAATTTGAGAAAAGACCTCTTATGAAAGGGTGGAAAAAACCCTGGATTCCTAAAATTATCTGTCACTTTTTAAAAGAATAGAGTTGTTCCCTCTTTCTTAAATCACTGTTCTGTGCTGCTGACCCAAAAGTGACATCTACTGTCTTTTCTGCCTGTGAATCTCACCTTCAAGAAACAATTTTTTTGTCAAGTTTTTTCTCACTTTTCCACTCTCATCTGCTTTTCTATGTGGCCAGAGGAAGAGGAGGAAGACAGTTATTATACTTACGACAGGGAGAAAGAAATTGTGTGTGTATACACTGCCAGCAAACACAAAGCCCCATTGTAGACAGAACAGGACAACGAAAAGATCTCATCCTAGAAAATGAAGCATTGTCATCAGGATCCCTTGCATCTCCCTGTGAGGCTGGGACTCTGAAAACATGCAATTAACACTATGTTTCCTGGTGGTTGGAAGGGTAGGAACTGGCAAAAAATCTACAGGAACTCAGAATTAATGTCCAGGCAGTGCAAGGGTGCAAAAAGATGTTAAGAACGAGAAAAAGAGCAACCCAGACTCTCAGGAAAGGAGAACTCCCCCAGCAGAACAATATCTTTCTTAAGCACCAACATCCATTGGCTTCCTCCTTTTTAGCCTATAAATCTTGCCAACCACCCTGACCCACTGAGACCTTTGATGGAAATACAGTAATTTAGTTCCAGTGTAATCCATTCTTTAATAATAGAGCATGCAAGAAAAGCTTACATGGGCTTGCCTGTACATGTAATTAGTAGATCAGAAGAATAAAACAATTAATTTCTCTCTGACCAGTTCAAGGAGATAAATGTTTATTTAATCCAAATTAAAATGTTTCTTATTTATCTATTACTTCTTCTAGCCCAAACCCTGGTATATGATTAGAGCTGGGCAAAAAACAATATACATATCCACAAAAGCATGCTAATCAGAAGAGAACCAAAGGAATCTGCAATGGGGTGAAATTACTCATTTCAATTGTTCAAGATTTTTGCAAAGAACTCTTTGTTGAAGTCTGTAACCTGCCAGTTGACACTGCACATCTCAGGTGAGTGGTGTGCACTCAAGTACAAATTAGCCTTAGTTCCCAGGACAAACACTCATGGGTTGTGACCAGAAATTCCACCCTGGATTAGATAGATCTTTCCACAATGGAAAGCAGCTGGTTTTCCCACCTCTTTTTCCTTTCCTCTGAGGAAAACATCTGTTTCTAACGAACCTAGAGGTGAATGAAGCTTCCATCTGGCTAAGAGGACTGGGCAGCTGCAATTATGTCAGGCAGTGCAAGATTGCTCACCCTCACTGGGCAGTGCTGAATGGGAATGCAGAAGCAGACACAGTCCTTCTGGAACATCACAGATACATGTCAAAACTGATGGCAGTGAGGATTTTCTCTAATGAGAAATTTATACCTTGCAATGACCAGCTCTAAAAGTCATCTCTAAATGCTAAGAGATAAAACTGTGCTGTTGGGAGTTACAGTCTCTTCACCTTGCATGAATACTAAATTTGTTCTTCTTCCAGGAAAAAGAAAAGAGGAAAAAAACCCTCACCATATCAACAATTAAAGCATTATGTTGGGAATCTGTGCTATACATTCCAGGAATTTTAGAACTGGTGTGAATGGCAGGCAAGGAATAAGAGAGATAATGATTGTAAAGGCAGAGCATTGTTTAAAAAAATAAATTAATACACAGCATATCCAAATGCAAAAAGGCTTAGCCAATGCTTCACATGGAAACCCCCAGTGAAGGTGAAATGCAAAGAAATATCTTTTAGTCATTTTGGGCAGCCGTTGACAGGTAAGATTTCCTGTAAAAGGGATGACAACATTGACCTTTAGAAAATTATCACCAGATAGCAGAACAAAGCTTTCCTCTGTTTATCCTTGGGGGACGGGGAGCTGCACACAGACAGGATGCCAAAACAAGACAAAAAACGCTTGGTGTTTTTCAGTGTGCTGGAGAGCTACATGCACCAGGAGACAATCAAATTGGAAATAAAGCTTTAGGAACACAGAAATAACATGCTCATGAAATGTCCTGATTTTTACAAGCACCAGCACTCTGGGCAGAACCCTGCCTATCGAAAGGGCTCCATTAATTCCTGTTAATGGGGTTGCCTCTCTCCAAAGGTGATTTTCAGGCAGACCGAAAAATTGAAAGGGAGATTTGTCCCCTGACACCAGGAACCTGTGCTGACTGCACACAAAGAAACCAGGAGAGAAGTGTCCTAAAATTACACCCTGTGGCAATCTCTTTTAGCAATAGGCAGGCAAGCATATGGATTTCAGGAGAATTGTTTTAATTAGTCGTATAGACTCTATGGATGAATTAACAATTTCCTGTTACACTCTCTGCAGCTCCAGCAATCCTCATGGCCTTTAAGGCTCAGACTGTGAAGCAACATCAGCCAAGCACCCCCTGCCAACAGGGAATGGTGAAGTCCCAACTCAGATGGGGAGGGCACAAAGGACTTCTGTCTTCTGACACCTGGCTACCTGAGTACTGAAAGGAAAGAAATTCTTATAAACATTCTCATTTAACTATCTTGCCCCTTTTCTTTGTAAAGTACATAGAGTGTACTTCTAAAGAGCAAGAACTCCCTTTCCTTTTTTATTCCATGTGACAGGATGCTTGTCTAAACCTGCCCTTTACAGAAGCATGGCAGAAACTAGCTGCTGTGTGCGCTGCTACCAGTGACCCCTTGTGGAAGCAGATTATCTTCTCCTGGTTCATAAATCTACCTGTCAACCCTACCTGGAGAGTGAACAACTCATCAGTATGGATTACCAAAACCACTTGCTGCAGAAATAAAGCTACAGCAAGACAGATTAAAAAATAAAACAAAGATTCCCCTTGGGATGTGACAATTCCTTAACCTCAGCCTCAGAAAAAAAATACAACCTTGAAATGGAGAACAGTGATCTGCAGAACCAGATGCTTGGAACAGAAACATAGAAAAATGGCAAAGGAGCTTCAGGAACGAAGCTTGATCCAATCTGGTTCAGAGCACAGGTTTACTTTATGGCTCATATTTATCACAGCAAACAAAGCTGAAACTGTACATTCCAAGGTTGCATCTATATTTCAAATTACAAATCCCAATGGTTAGGGGATTTAAAATTCCACCATAAAATCTTTGACAATGTGATCACAGGCCAAGGGCACTTTTATTCCTTTAATATAATAATGAAATATTTTGCTTATGACATTGGTGACTTATAAGTGGATTTAAAATAAGAACCTCAGAAAGAAGAATAAAAAAACAACTCAACAAACCACTCAGGAGTGATTTCCAATGTCATCTACATATTCTAAGCAGGTTACCCAAATGTTTGCTAGGAAAAAAACACTTTGATGATATGGTGCAGTGACTGGCAACAAAGATTATTTATATCAGGTTAGAAGCTTTTTTAATTTAGCACTTCTTTTTCTTTGGTTCCTGCACAGTAAGTTTTCCACATCAGAATTCACAGCACATAGCTCTGTGATTCCGTAACGGAGAAATCCATCTGATCCTGTTCAGGTAGCAGCACAATGACCAATTAAAAAGCCAGCTCTTCTGGAAGAACAAGAGATTTATGAAGACAAAGGTTGGCCCATGTATAGTTGGCCCTGCCTGTCCACCTAAAGCAGTCAAGCAGACAGGCTCAGCTCCCACCCTTCTTTTCAAATCACAGGAATTAATCCAGTCTCCCTCCATGCTCAACATGACATTTCCACAGCAGTACATGTCCACAGGTACATAAAAATGGAATTTTAGAGTATTAATTAGCCAAGAATGGCTAAATATATAGCTCCAAGGCTGTCCATGCTATGTCAGCACAAATCCACTGCCTTCTATAGGCTCGTTAGCTCACCTGAGTCAGCATTACAGTCGGTATCATTACAGACAATCTCAAATTTCCTGACCTTTTCAGTTGTGTGATAATGTTGATATAAACTTAAAGGAACTGTCATTTCTCTTCCTGAAACCCTTTTTCTCCTTGGATTGCAGGACCCTGAATCACAGGGAAGAGAAGGTGTATTTCTCAGTTGCCTAAGAGAAAATGACACCTGAGTCCAGCCTGATGTAGGCAGGAACACCTTCCGTTTTAGCCAAAGGGAAGAATACTGCTCAGAAGGCTGATATATTTCAAGCTTAGCTTAATAAAACTAAAATACTGCTTTTTTCTATACTCTTCCTCTTAAACTTTCAATATAATTTTGAAAAGAGTTTCTCTTTTAAATATATATTGGTGTAGTATAAACTGTTTTCAACATCTTCCACTGTCATTGCAAGGAGCTCCCAAACACCAATAAATTAATGCCTGGGTTAAGTCTGTTTTGTGGACGGTAATTGTTTGGCCTTGTTTTACAGAACTGTAAAACAGGGTTAAACTCCTTACAAGGGACCACATGTCAAAACACTGAACTGAAAAATGCAACCAAATGCTGCTGAGCTCCACTAACTCCTGTTTATACGTTATCAGCATCTCTACAAAAACTCTAAGCACATATACTCCTGAATGACAGTATTTAATGAATGGTGATCATGCAGAGAGCTGGGACATAAATAAACCTCATCAGGGAAGGTTACAGTGAGAATCAGATGTGCACTGGCTCCTGTGTTACCAGCCCAAAGTATGTTCCTTTCCCCAGTGAAGAGAAGCCAAAGCATTTTTCTGTTTCACTGAGGAACCAGCTACCCAAACTGCTTTCATTTACTGGGGGGTGATGCTGTGCACAGATCACATTGTGTTTCTAGACATTTGCCTCTAGACGTTTGCTTGCTGAATTTTCAGTAATGATACCTGTTTGCCACTATAACAATATAAGGGCCATCTTCCAGGTACTTTCCTTTTAAAAAATGAAAAAATTGAAGAACCTCACTTAGCATAATTTCATCACCTTTGTTTAATCTCATTTTTAAGTGGCTGACCTTAAATTCAGATCAACCCCAAAATAAAAAGCCTCTGGCAGAGATGTTCATAATGCCTTTCACACAAAAGAAGGAACATACAAGCCAACAATGGCAAAACAGAGCTCAACAGGATGCCCTTGTTTTGAAAATTTCATCCCTAATGCACACTGATGCACTTTTATCTCATCGTTTTTAAGGGATCCAATCTTAAAAAGCCTTCCTCTTACACACAGCCTGACAATTTCACTGGAAAAGCCTCTGAATATAAAGATACCTTATGAGCAGAAGTTTGGAAGATGGAATGTTTATATATTACGAGCTCAAACTATCAGCATAGCAGTACTCATCTGATTTATCTTAACTCCTATGCCTACACTACCCAAACAAGACAACCAGGTATGTGATGGGAGGGACACCCACACACCAGCACATCTCACACTCAGAATTTCGCCCTCAGGGGCCACTCCTGGACAGCTTTATTGGCACCCAGCAGTACTCTGCACCAACGTGAGCAGGGCATCTTGTGTGTCAAGGAACACCGCCACGTGAGCACCGCTATTAGAAAGCAGCTCCATGTGGGAACGGGGAGCACCCTAACTGAGATCTACACTACCAGGGATTAAGGTCAGTAAGCAATGCATTAAAGTCCGTGCTGCCAGCCCCATGGGCCAAATGTCCTGTCTAAAAGCCTTCATGGCTGCCTGAGTCCATTTAAAATAAAAGAAGTAAGCAAAGAAAAACAACCATTTCTTCGCTTACAAGGGAAACGAAGTAATCTCTCCATGTCAATTCTGAATGGCAGAGAATGAACTCATTTTACCGAATGTGAGCAGCACCTCCAGACTTCCCTACGGTTCTCTCCCCATTATTTACAGCATATAAAAAGGGCAATTTAACTGAAGGAGTTTATATTTGGGGCTTTTTTCAGCACTGTTTCCAGAAACTAGCAGATGTCGGTTAATGATCTTTAGACATTAGATCATAAACCACACTCATTTCAAACACTGCATTCCAAGTGATTATTTGTATATCATTAAGCAACATTCTCAGAACAAGCTCAGTATATTTCCTTATTCTTGCACTTAAAAATTCCTTATTGTTTCATTTAAATACACAAACATTGGATAACCTTTTATTTTATATTTTTAATTTACAGACTACAGGCAAGGTTCTTTCCTTCCTTTCATCCTCTCTTCTCAGCAAAGCAATATATAAACACAGTGTCATTACATAGTGAAACATTTCTTCAGCTTCACAACACATTGACACAAAGCAAATGACATTTGTCCACACTGAAGCTCCGGATGAGCATTAGAACTGAATCTTATGAGTTTCCTTCTTCACAGAGTCACAAAGCCACTGGTCCTCACAAGGGGAGTGCTTGTTTCAAACTCCAGAAATAGAATAAGATTGTTTATTTGAAAGTGAAGATAGATGGGCTTGAGTCAGACTAGCATGAGTATACCTGCGTGTGCAGATATTTAGTAAGCAAAGAAACTGTATGTACTTTCAAACATACAGAATCTGCATAGCTATATAAATACAGATATATGTATGGAGACAGCAAATCTTACATGCACCTATCCATGCATTTCTAGCTGTATATGCCCGGTGATGCATAGATATTTATAACTGCATACATATATAACATGCATTAAACAGTATAATACATATTAAGACACACATCTACAAAGTAATATTCTTTTTCATGACATGAACTCAGATTCAGTTTTATCTAAATATCAACTTTAAATATTAGTTAGGCCTCTGATTCACTAGAACCACACTTTAAAAAATTAATTACATAATATATGCTGAAAAATGCCTAGATACATGACAGATAAATTAGTTTCATTTGAAAACGTGTAGTGTATGACAGAAATTAATTTAATAAACATTGTGGCTCTCATCCTGCAAAAGCATATATAAGTCCCAGTGAGTTCAGTTGTAATAACTAAAATTATTCATGGGCAAAAGAGTTTGCAGATCAAGGCTATATATGTGATTTGGTTGTTACATTATGTTAATTTTTGGATCTACTATTTCACCATAAAATCTGACAAGGCAGAGTCATTTATGAGACATAAATATAGAGAATTGAATTATAGGGAGTCCTTTACATACATAACAAGATCAATTATTAATTAACACTCAGAGATGAAGATATGTTGCTGTAGAGAAATTACTTAAGGGCGTCTATTGACAATGCTGGTCATGGGCTGGGATCCTTTCCATTCCCTCCATATGGGCCACAGTGATTTAAACAAAGTACGTGGATACAACCTATTCCCTCACACTTATTGCAAAGGGGATCCCCTTTCCCCTTGTCCCCTCCCCTGCTGTTACAGCCGGTTACTGTGGCTGGAACAAGGCCCAGCCACAGATCACATTTTCCTGCTTAAAGGAAGATAAAATCTCACCCCCTGACTGCTGCTGTAATTCAGGGGCAGAACTACCTTCCTACTGATCAGATCCTGTGCTGGTGCAGTCAGCAGAGCTCTGCTGGCAGTGATGGAGCTGTACAGATCCACACCTGTAAAAGACCCACCTCCTACAGGCAAATTAGATGCACACCGGCAGCAGCCTGGCTGGACCTGTGGGACAGACCTCAGCTAATTTAGATAATCTAAAAAATTAGGATTGAGTTTGGGCATGCTATCCAGACTTTCTCAGCAACATATTCTTTCCTTTGGGGACTCGGGGGGTAACTCATCCCACGTACCACACCAGTATGGGTTCATCTCACTGATCTGTGGATGCCTCCCTCTGAGCTAGTCACTCACAGCTCCCTTCACTGTTAACAGAGAGAAACACTTTTAGGGTGTGATGAATCTGATTTATTTTGCCTGTGTACTTAAAGCTGAGATGATTCTTGTCCTAGAAATGCCTGTTTGTCTCCACTGGCTATGCAGGGTGACTAGCTCTCATGTGGGTGACAAAAGTCCTCTCACCTATGTGACAGCTTCACTAGCAACAGTGCTCACACTTAGGAAAATATAACACAAGCACCAAATGTTAACTAAAAACAAATCTTGAACAGACTAATACATGCATATTTCAATATACAGATCTTAATGCAAGGCAACAATACTCTTCTACCCTGTGCTTTCTGGCCATAGTTTCAGGAATTTGTAATTGCACAGGAGCAAGTGACATTTATGAACAGCAGCAAAACTTGCTTTGTGTTCTGTTTTCAGCCGTCTTCACTGGAGGAAATTTTTTAAAGGACTACAAAAAAAACAATTTCTCATAATCTTCCCCCCACAGGCAAATTCTTTCTGATCCTGAAATAGGCAGAAATTAGCTCTAACTGTGAAGCATAAAATTTAACATGCCTCTACTAATGTGTTTTCACTAACTGTTATAAGTTTGCAACACAAGTCTACAGATGCTCCAACAGGGCAAAATGGGATAAAACAGGATGTCCAATAAGATTAAATATAGGAAACTGTTTTTTGTAATGCTATATCCACAACCTTAAGCAGCCTGTTGGAGACACTAATCCACAGCTGATCAGGTCACCTCCACCTCCATTTGCCTTCATTTTGCTGAACCCTTAAAAGCCTTGTCCCATATTGTCCATGGAACTGTCCCCTATTCCCTTTCAGCATTTGTAGTTACTACAGAAATAATGCATTTTTCTAGATGATTAATAAAAACTACAAAAGGAATCAGCTCCAGATGGGTTACAAAATTGATGCCTTCCCCACCACCTTGCAGGCATTAACATTAGAAAGCTTTCTCGAGAAAGAGGTTAGAATACATGACAGAGAATACAGTGGAAAACACCAACGTAATATAGGCATAAATGCCATTAATAAATCACAGGCCCAGCACATAACTCCACATAGCAATTCCCAGAAAGATTGTCCTAATCGATAATAAATACATAACTCCTCTGAATTTGCTAATTCGTTCTTGAGCTGTATGTACCCACTCCCTAATTTCAAAGCACTGTCCTCTAACTCTTTGTGCTATGTAAAGCACACATTTGGACACGCTGAATTCTCTAATTAGTCTATAAATACTTGACTTTTACCCACTGCTTTGGTAAGTGTGATAATTGCTGGGGAAAGGCCAAACCATTTATGGTCAATCAGATGATGAGGAAAGGAATATGGTCCTTTCAGCAAGTAAAATGTAAGGCATTCTGTGGCAAAGCAGAAGCTATTAGCAGGATCAATATTTCTCCTAGTACCTTAATAAATCATTATATCAAAGAACAGTTGCAGGATGAAGAAAACCTCATTCTACCAACAAGGATGCTTCCAAATCAACAAATAAAACATCATTTAAATTACAAAGACCTAATTGGTGTACAAAGGCAAGCGGCAAGCATAGAATACAGCCTCTGATGCTAGGCATGTAAACATTTTAAATCATTAGTGAGGGAAGAAAAGCAGAAAGACAAAGAAACAGCTATGCTAAGAGCTCTCCACGCATAATTTGCAAATTGGTAAATATGCATGAATCCACCACACCGTAGCTGACTGATGGCACCATGTTTGGTGTAGATATTGTAGGTGAAAGAAACAGAAGAGCACCTGGAAAACAGGATGGCCTTTGATATCTTTATTATCGACTGAAAAGGAATCCCCTTGCTGTTATTTGCATTGAGGCTTTTTCCTCTTCCCCTCCTTAGCTAGCAAAGAATCGGCTAAGGTCTGTAAACATTAGAATGGGAGAAGGGAAGAAATATTCTAATGGCCACTTTCAAGTAAGGGAACATCTCCTCTCAGCAGACATTGCACATCACTGCTCACCCGATCCAGCCATCATCACATGTACCCACAAAGCCCTCTTAGCCACGTGACATAAATCAGAGTTTTGTCCAAGAAATGACTGGGGGACCATGATCATGTCCTGCACAGTAGGTAACCGTCCTACACAGACACACATATATCTGCACAAATATGTGTACACATATATGGCAGGGGGAAGAAGACAAGGCTCACAGTGTTGCAAACCTACATGTTGCTGAGGAACACATTTCTGTACTGCCTGTGAACAGCCAGCAGCACCTTTTTTTGGAAATAGCAGCTCACAGCACTTTTGTTTTATAGTGTAACCTTTCGATCTAATAGAGAAATTACATAACCTAGTGGGGAAAGAGCCACTAGAGTAACAACCCCTTGGGTTCCACCAGGGGAAAAATGTAATGTACTGCTGTAAGCAGCAGTTGGGTTTATTCTTGTTTCAGTAATCTGGTTTTAGCTCTTTATTGAACGAATATTACAGAAAAGCAAATGCTTCTCAGTTGTTTAATCACTACTTTTGATTCTTGTCACAGCTTTGGAAGCTTGTTCCTAATTTACTTCGAGGCAAAATTGTTGCCTTTGTGAAGAAGAATCAGCTGTTGAAGGAATTTCATTGTGGAATTCAAAGTGGGTACTCTTTGTTTCTCCAGTTCATATTTCATAAGCTTCTAATTCCATAGATGTGATACTTTAGAAGGTCAATTGTCATATGTCTGGAAAGCTGACAAGAAAGTAAACAATGCCAAACAGGAAGGGAGAGGGACCATCCTGGTGCAACATGGTATCTCTTCACCCCACTTCAAACAGATGACACCTTATCCATCTATCAAAATTCTCTGGAAAAGCAGAGTTTTGGCCATATGGCAATAGACCTTACAGGGTTCTGGCCATCTGCATTTCCACCATATGACCAGCTCTTTCAGTCAAATAAATATAAAAATGGACAGTGCCTAAACTTTACATGCTCTGAACTCTCTATAGAGATGTATTTATTTTCTCAAGCTGTAATTTGTTCTGGAAAGAAAAATGGATCAGTCTCTCCGTAAGTTATGCCTTGAATCAGTTTGTTAGCTGATCCTCCTGCTGTAGAAAACATATCAATCCTGCTTTACAGAGAATAATATGCAAACTTTAGTAGTAAGGAAACTGCTGTAGTTTATATACCTAACTGCCTATTGGCATCCCAAGAGTTCTTCCTCTCTTCCTGGGGAGATCATGTGTTCCTCAACTCATCTCATGCCTACTAACACACATCAACATAACTTCTCTGGCAGCATCCCAGGACTATTTCAAAAAGAAATCGGAAATACCCTTTTTGCCAGCATCCCAATGTATTACTTTTTGCTTGGCATGTATCAGCTTTGTGGGCTGTGAAGCTCTCGAGGCAGGGACTACTCCTATTTGTTTATGTCCTTAGTGGCCTAAAGGCATTATCAGCTTTATTCATCAAATTATCAGCAGCTGAGGGGATCACTGTGAGCATGACCCAAACTTCAGCGATCAGGTCCAACGGGATCACGGGGGGAAGGCTAATGAAGTCCATGTGCCCTTTCAATTCTATTATTACAAAAGTCTTTCTTTTTCCAGTACAGTAAAACGACGGACTAGCTCTTCAAATAAATAACCAGGAGTGATTGGGATGGTAGTAAATGGATTCAGCAAAGATTCAGGATCTTCTTATTCTAGTCAGCCTGAACAATTAATTAACAGCTTCCTTCTTTGTCATTAATTTTGTTGCCATAGTAGCCTCTGTAAGTGGTTTCTAACAAACAAGGAAGATTTATCTGTCACACTCTAAATCGATCAGAAAATGAATGATTTCACATTCATTTTTGTTTGATAATGATGGGTAAAGCACAGTGAATCATTACAACAGGGTTTTCTGAGAAGTATAACGTGTCTGTTATCTTAAAAAGCAATCCTAAAGAACTGCCCCAGAGATTGAAAGTGAAGTGCCACTTCTATGTAAACAAAATACTGTCTCCATTAAGAAATTACAACAATTTATAAATAATAAATAGAGAAAAGTTTCTAGATTTTTTTTATCTCCAATTAAGCATATTTTCCTTGCATATAAACACTTCTATGCACTATTTTTTTGCTCCAAATTCACAGCTGGTGAGAAACCATGGAGAAAAACATTGTAAGAGAATTTCCTAAAGAACAGAGTTAAAATAATGAGTTTAAACAAAATAATTTTCTTCTACTTTAGGTTGCTTGGATTGTAAAAGGAACAGCAATCCACAAGGGAGAAAGCAGTGGGGGTAGGTACACGTCTGCAAACTAAATTCAGACTAAGTTCTGGCCATCATCATGTGCCAGGGGTTCAGACACATTTAGAGAACTACAGGCTGCAACCTGCAAATTGGATCAATATGTTTCTTGCCTGATAAATTCCAGGAGGGAGATAACGGGTGCATTATTGGAAAAGATTGTCGTTGCCTTTCTTCCAGAGGACAAGGTGACAGATTCTCTTAAAGCGGTAACGGCTCTTTGCTTCTTCACCAAACAATGCTCTGAGAAGGAATGTCATTTCAAGTCTTGTCCAATCTATAACCTGTGTCAGCTGGAGTGGGGACCAGAGAAGAGTTGGCAACATAGTCAAATTACTCAGATTTCCTTGATTAAGAAGCTAGCAATAATCCCAAAGGCAAAATGCTCCAGTCACATCAGGTGACTCTTTCCATGAAGGAAAACAAAACAAACATGGAGGCAATGAGACTTATGTTCCTCATTATACTTGTCATTTTCTACAGCCAAGCCAAAGTGGCCTTGAATATTTTGTCATACTACTGATACCCAAAGTAATTGACTCAGCTACAGACCATAACACAGTTAAATCTTATTGACATCAAACTTTTTGTTCTTTATATCACCTCTTGGAAGACCTAAAGTGAAAATTTTTGGTCATCTCTCATACTGAACAAGGAATATGAACAACAAAGTGCTGGGGAGATCCTGCAGTCACGAAAGATGAGACGCCACAAATACAGAAGAACATCAAGACATCAAGAACATGCCAAATTTTCAGTTTTCTAGTAAAAATGTTTCCCTCAGTTTACAAATTCACTTTTTTATTGTTCCATTTCTCTCCTGGGATCGGCTCCTAGAAGCTACCAAGCTGTAGAGACAAAACATGTAGAAGTAAGGGGACTAAGGAGCAGGGATTTGCCTCAGGTAATAGCACTGCACTGAGGGATATCAAGTTCTCGACATTGCTGAGTAGCACAGGGCCTTGTTTCTGACTCATTCTCCCCTCCACCACAACCCCCCAGCTGCCCCAGTTCAATCATTTGCCTGGCCATACCCAAAACCATACTAGGGTCATTAAAAAAAAAAGGTTCTTTTCACATGAATAATTTCTCAGTTCCCACTTACAAAGAATCTGCTGAGCCTTTAAGCTCTGCCAAAGGGAAGGCAGCCTCTGGTGATGAGTGTGGAAATGAGAGCTGGAAGGCAGTATGCTCCCAGATCAGGTCTATGTAATACACTATTGAAATAATATAAAAATGCAGCCTAAGTGCAAAGAGCAAGTCTGACTCTCGTTCACTGTGGTTATTTTTAACTGAACCCCTGCCTGTCCACCTATTACACCTTTCCTGGCAGAACACGGGCAGTAGCAAATCTGAACCCACTTTTGAGCCAGCATAAAAGTTGGAGAGAAGTCACAAGAGGTAATTTCATTACTGGAAGTTTAATGAAAACCAGCAGCCGGACGGTGAAGCTGCAGACAAATTGCTGCCTAGGGAGAGGGAGGCAGGCAGAGCAGCCAACATGAGCTGTGCCTGGGAAGAGCTGATGGGCAGGTGTGGGCAGCCCTGCCAGCTGGCACCGACACGCCTGCACAGCACGGGCTGCCCCTGGCCCGCAGGACCTGAGGGGTGGCTGGGAAACTGAGGCGGGACAGGGGACATTCATCCATTGAAGGAGGCTTCTTCTCTGCTCACAGAGTACTTTGCTTCCAGGGCTCTGTGGTGCTTTAAGTGTTGTGCAAAGTCTACCATGACAGGTGCCTGCATGGTGTGGGTGATGACACCAGCCCGCTGAGTGTTTGTTCTGTTCTGGGTTGGAGACAACTGGAAGCCACATAAACTCACCAGCAGTGCTGAGGCCAAGCTGACTGCACTGAGTCAGAGCTAATGAACACTGCCAATCATGGCAATTTATTAGCTTGTACTCAGCATCTTGCTAACTGTGCTACACAGCTTCCGGTTGGCTTGGAAAATGGACACTTCTCCACTGTGTAGAGGTAAACCCTTACCTGCAGACCTATGGACTCTTACTGAGCACCTGAATCCTGGCAGACTGAAATATAAACCAAGCATTTCAAGTTTGGGGGAAATTCTGCAGAGGGGAGTACAAGTGGCGAACTAAAGAAGCAAGGAAGAGCCTCTGAACGAGCCACAGGCTGCTAAGTTAAAACCCTCTGCTTTGATTTAGGCTCTACAGTCTTATGCTCATCATGCATTCAGTGGTGAGACCATCAGCAGTCAAGTGAATCTGCAGAATATGCAGTGAAACACCTCCAAAGAAACAAAGTGCTGTCATGAAGGTGCGTCCATGTTGACTTGTGGGGATTTTTTACTACTTTTAAGACCTTAAAATACTATATTGTATTTGGCTATGAAACACAAATTTTTTTTCTGAAAGCTCATCCTGTGGCATTGCAAGCTGCCTGCTGACTGTACGGCTCTTGGCAGAAACAAACTTCCTAGACAGAAATCCCAATTCACATCAACCTATACACAGAGCTATGGAGGTGGAAAAGTCAAAGATGCATTAATGGTGGAAGCATTGCAGGAGTGACCATTACAAAATCTGGAGGCAAAGGCCTCTAGCATTAAAGGGGAGTGTTCCTGGAAGAATTATAGAAAGATCAGAGGCTCAAAATGCTTCATGCCCCAGAACAAGAGAACAACCAGATCTGTGTATCTATGCTTCATTGGGAATAGATAGAGCGTCTGATTGATCTCACTCATGTGTGACAGACACGAGCCTGACAGGAGCTGGTCCATAGAACTTTGGCCAAGATTTCAGAAACATTACTGAATAGCTTACACAACCCTCCAAAAAAAAAACCAGCAAAAAGAAAGGAATACTAGGCAATGGCATAAGAACTCACTGCAGAATAAATTGCATCTTTAACCTGTTACTCTGTAATCATCTCTTCTCTCTTCTTGCTTTGTTTCCTTCTAACCTCAAAAGAGCAAAAAAATGGATGCAGATAGCAACACAGGATGTTTTAATGGACTGACAGGAATACAGAACATCATGACTAACTGAAGTGAATAAGTCACCCTAAAACATTGAAGAATGGCATTATAAAGCAATTAAATCTCCTTTAAGTAAAACACAGGATATCCATCAATTTTACAAACAGGGTGCCATATTTCAGAGTTAGCCCTCTCCTAGATTTATTCCTCGACCTTTGCATTCAAGATCCTTGGTCCCTATGAAATGGGGTTTTTTTGTTCTCTTTGGTGCTGCTTCTTGTTTCAATTAGATCAGGTCAGGTTTTCTCTGAGACTTTAAGAATATGGACATCTGGGTGCAACCTGGCAAGTACTGTCATAACTACCTTCAACTGCTCTTGTAATTCTAGTGCCTCTGTGAAGTCCCATATTATGAAAATTGTCTTTCAAAGCCCTTCATCTAGCCTGTGTAACATTTCTGTGTACTTTTGTTGGGGGCTGTAAAGGTAGGAAAATTTCCTAAGAAAACCACTAAGTGCAATAGTCAGAAACCAGTATTAGCAGGAGGGAGAAGAGAGTTGGTTTGCCACACATCAGGACTCTAAAGCTACTTGCAGGATCAGTGGTTATCAGAGAGCCACAAAAGTGAACACTGAAGACAAAGGAGTGACAATTCAGTTCATAATAAGAAAAAAATAGATTAGAAAGAACAGAAATAAGTTAAAATTTTTCAAATTGTCTAGGCCTTACAAATTTCACCCTACAATACATATATCACTGACTGCGAAAATCTTAGAGCTGCTGGCAATTAACTTTGAGAGGTGAGGTCAGAAACAGTTAACTTAGCAAACACTCAGTAGGAAATAACCAAATAGGCTTGTCTTGCTATGCAAGACCTGAGGTTAGCCAGTAGATCACAAGCTTCAACAGTCACTTCTCACATACGTAGGAATATCAGATTGGAAATATAAAGGAGAATGCTATCTACAAGACACAAGGGAGAATTCCCCTTTATTACTTTGTTTTGGAAAGAGTTCAACCACAACCTTAAGCGAAGTGTTGGATGCCACATTTTAAGGAGGATGTAACCAACTGACAGTGAGTACTCCTAAAAAAAAATTGAAGGAATAATTTGTTAATCAATGTGAAGAAGTCAAAACTTGGGGAAACATGACACAACACACCGAAAATTTCAAATATGGTGGCAAGAACAAAGGGAATAACCTATTCCTCTTCATTGCAGGTAGGAGAGAAGTAACTCACATGTTAAGAAAAGAAAAAAAGCATTTTTCTAATTGTAAGGAAAAGTAGGCATTGGAATGAATTGCTCAGAGAATCTCCACTGGTGGAGGCCCTCAGAAATGGATTAGCCACAGCTCTAATGGGAAGTGTCAGGACTTCTAGCTGCAGGACCCTCAAGCTACTTCCTAATTTTCTAGGATAGTTCTAGGAAAAAAACTTGTGGCTCCTTAGATGAAGAACTTTTTTTTTTTAGTTCTAGGATATTTTGAGCAGTAGTATGTATTACCTTTTCCTTGGTAAATTTTTAATAGTGTTCTGAAGGCTCAAAGTTAAAGAGTATCTTGACCCAAGATATTCTTTCATCTTTCTACTTTCATTTTTGCTGTTTGAGCAAAGTTGGTCAAGATTCCTCAGATTCTCATAACATTTCTTGAACTCAACATTCAGTGGTCTTTTGGTTTTTTTCCTGAATGTGGGATCAATGACATTAAGTAGGAACACATTTCCTGAACGGTTGCCTACAGCCATTTTCGGGTTGTTTCTCCCATATAGTCAACCAACCATAATTAAGTTGACATGGTTTCCTTTAAGTTTTGCTTTTTGATTCTGGTTAGTTTTTTAACTTGTGGCATCTAGTAGTCACTTTCTCTGTATTTTCCCTTTTCTGAAGTGATAATTGAGCCTAGAAACCTGAGTCATTCTGCAGCAGTATGTCTTGGGACTCTCAATCCTAGAAGTGCTGTATGTGCTACACCCCAGCCTAGAAAGAAGGCTGGAACTTTACCAAAATCAAGACTTGACTTTACTGTTACTTATGATATGGATCTGGCTTTGCTCAGCTTTGAGTTCTGAAGATGAACAAAGCTTGGTCCTAAATTAAGCTGGTGTTGATGAGTTTTTACAAGGCTGACAAAAAGGAGCTGAATACTTACCACAAGCAGTTGCTAATGCTGGTGGCATTGTGAATACACAAATTGTAAGACCAAACTCACCATCATTCAGAAATTATGTGGTCAGCAGGATTAGGGTAGTGACCATCCCCCCACATTCAGCACTGTTGAGGCCACACCTCAAGTGCTGTGTTCAGTTCTGGACCCCTCAGGTGCTGGGGCATGTCCAGAGAAGAGCAAAGAAGATGGTAAAGGTTCTAGAGCACAAGTCTTACGAGGAGTGGCTGAGGGAGCTGGGGTTGTTTAGCCTGGAGGAGGCACAAGGAGATCTTACTGCTCTCTATAATGCCTGAAAGGAGGTTGTACTGAGGTGGGGTCAACATCTTGTCCCAAAAAACAAGTGACAGAACAAGAGGAAATGGCCTCAAGTTGTACCAGAGGACGTTTAGCTTGGATATTAGAGGAAAGTTCTTCATTAGAAGAGTTATCAAGTATTGTGATAGTTGCCCAGGGAAAACAGTGGAGTTACCATCCCTGGAGGTACTTAAAAGACATGTAAATGTGGCACTTCGTTTAGTGGTGGACTCAGCAGTGCTGGGGTAAGGGTTGGACTTTAAGATCCTAAATGTTTTTTTCAACCTAAATGATTCTAAGATTCTATTATTTGCTCTCATGCAAACTAATTCAAAAAATCCTTTAATGTTTACTATTTGAACAGGTAGCCTTTTTTCTTACTTTAGCTAAAAAGCAGGAGAAAAGGACATAACCCTGCCAACATTGTTCTGTGCTGTGGTGGAAAAAATAAAGGTTTGGTTTTTAACTGTTCATTTTGGTTGGTGCGTGGCCACATGAACGGTCCTTGCTTTTCAAGTACTATCTCTTCAAGTTTCACTGTTGTTTCTGGAGACTTGAACAGTGGTGGTGACAGCAGATTTCTCCTCTCAGCTGGACAAGATGTTTTAACTGCCTTTCAGAAGCAAATCAATGCATATATCTTTCTGTATATGGCAACAGACTCTCACTGGAGCTGTAGCTTATGACTTTTATCTTATTGTGACACCTGCTTCGGTCCAGGGGATTACTCCTCCTGCAAGGTGTCAATACTGATGGTGCTCAGTTGAACAGCTGTCGTCCCTCTTCTATTATTATTATTCATGATGTATGATTGATTCTTCTGAGGGCCGTAGGGATAAAAAACTTAGCAGTTCTTTGCTGTCTTTCTTTTAGAGAGGCCTAATGGACAATTATTGTTTCTGAAATGTGCTAAGGCCACCATTTCACCTCATCTACTGTTCAGCTATCTCTGTGCAGGCAGAATGTGGGCAATGAAAAGGTGCAAGATGTGCCATTATCCATATGCTGAGAGCCATCAGTTGCACACTTAGTGCTTCTCCAAAAGCGTCATTCATTACCCAGTATCGCACTGAGAGAGTTTAACCGATGGAAGAGAGAGAAGGCACTAGCAGTGACTCCACTTACACACAGCTGAGGCATAATATGGATTGGGGTCATTTTAGCTGAGAGTGTAGCTCCATAATTAATTATTGAACTTTTAAATTCTAGGCTTATTTTACATAATTTGTATTATCTGAAAGTCATATTGACTATATTCAGCTTCTTAATGCTGGCACTTGTATCAAGAATTTAGCCACACACGGAAGGATGAAGGCGAGAAAAACTGTTTGAAATGGGACCTATAAGATCTGCAAATGTTTATTCTGAAAAATAGATGAAGAACTCAAATCAGCTACAATGTAAAGTCATTTTCCCTTCTAGTATTTGAAAGATTACCATAAAGAAAGTTATGTTCAACTGCTCTCTATCTTCACAATAAATAAGACATCAAATGGCTTCCTATGGAGCCGGTAGAGCATAGTGTGGATTTTAGAAATACGCAAGTGTTGTGTAGGTCTGGAAGGGACTACATGGGGTGGCACTGAAATATTCCTCACTAGAAGATTAGATAAACATCTCTCTCTGATGATCTAGACAACTCTGCTCTTGCTGGTAGTGAAGGCAAATTATGAGCCAAATTATCTTTGGTGTCTCCAAGGTGTTCTTGACCATTGACAATAAAGATCTCCTTTTTATGTTATGCCTCAGGAATTAAGATCGGCAAAGATTATCATCAAAGTGCCACTTTGAAGCAGAAGATGATGGCGCCGGAGTGAGGCAAGTAAAGAGCCTTACTCCTAATCTGAGCCTATGAAAACTTTGCTTCATTTGCAGGAGTCTCTCAACTGGTTTCCCATTCTTCTGGGAAGTAGCTATCATTAAACAACAGGGAAGTATTTAAGGATGTTTCCAGACTCTTCCTCCAGCAGAGGAGGTACTTGCGACCATTCCAAGAAATACCTTGAAAAGAACTCAAAACATAAAATCCAGTGGAAGGTCAGTCTGCTGCCTGGGTTGGTTGCTGGTTTGTCTTCCCTGCATACATATGAATCTCAGTCTCTTGCAGTTCCTCTGGCCACAGCTCTTACCCAGTAAGCAAACTGCCATTCTAGATTTTCTCATAATAACTTGTTCTGTGTCTTGCTGTGGGCAACAAAAACATCAGAGCTGGACGGTAATAGACACTCTGAGCCACCATTCAAAAATGAAAATAACAAATGCATATAAAACCATTGAATTGTTGAGGCTGGAAAAGACCTCCAGGATCATCGAGTCCAACTTAACCCAGCACGGCCATGTTCACCTCCATGTCCCTAAGTGCCACATGCCCAAGTCTTCTCGACACTCCCAGGAATGGTGACTCTGCCACCTCCACGCATAACCTGTTCCAGTGCTGGACAATCCTTTCCGTGAACAAATTTTCCTTAATATCCAATCTAAACCTTTCCTGGTGCAACTTGAGGCTGTTTCCTCTCACCCCACTGCTTGTTACATGGGAGAAGAGATGAACTCCCACCTCACTACAGCCTCCTTTCAGGCAGTTGTAGAGAGTGATAAGGTCTCCCCTGAGCCTCCTTTTTTTCAGACTAAACAGCCCCAGCTCCCTCAGTCACTCCTTACAAGACTTGTGCTCAAGTCCTTGCACCATCTCATTGTGTTTATAATTAGCTTGCACATAAGACTCATGATTTGGACACAAGAGTCTTTACAAAATCACAGTCCTGCTTGGATTTCTGTTGTAATAAAATGCAACTCTCTCTCCGTGGCAGCTTTGTGAGATTCACTTCCCCCACCTTCCCATTTTATCTTCCCATATTTCCTTCAAGCACCTAGCTCACAGATTTTCTCCAGCTACCAAAATATTTTGTATTTTTCAATAATTCAAATATACGCTTCAAATGCACACCCAGCATATTTCCAGGCAGTAACATCCCCTTTCCTTCCTGCCTTTTTGTAGCCAGGTGATTTACATATAAGATGCACAGAGAAAACCATGCTCCTCCACAGTCCTGGTTTGTGCACCAGCTCCCTTCACTTTCTTGTTGCAACCCTCCATTGGAGCCTCTGGTGGGACAGCAGAGCCCTGAGCAAAGCCTGCTGGCACAGAGAGTTTGGCCTTTCTGGCAGCGTGGCTTTCAGGCATGGCTGCATTTCTATCCAGTGCAGCAGCAGGTCCCTGTGCAGCACTGCTAAGGAGATCAAAGGTACTGCTGCCATGATTACATGCTAGGGTGGAAAAGTGTCCTCCCTGCACTCTTCCTCTCCCTCCTCACTTTCCCTCCTATGCTTTTTGACAGACTGGTGTTTTGCCAGTCACGATTTATTCACTTGAGAAGCAGCAAGACAACGGAGCAGTGCTCCCCCCAGCAAACGTCCCCAGGAGCCAGCCCACGCTGACCATGTGCCCAGGAGGTTCTAACAGGAGGACAGGGAAGAGGAGCCCAGCCTCAGGAGTCAGAGGCCTCTCATCCCACGTGGTGGCCATGAACCATTTTCACCACTTTTGTTTTTCTCTGCCCCCTGTAAAACTAAGATATTGTTTCACCACAGCAGTGTCAAGGGCAAAGGTTTGAGGACACCGCAAGACATATTTAGTGACCCCAACAGAAAACTTTAGAAACTCAAGCAACAAATTAATAAAACTCCAACAAAGCAGGAACAAGTAATAAAGTCCTCAGGAAAAAGAGGCCTCTCTGGAGAACGTGTTGAGGGATCATATGCAGGAAGCAAACACGAGATTAAGAAAACAAGAGGAGGATATACTTAAAAATGACAAAAAAAACCCCTTGAAATTTGCAGCGAAAGACCTGAGATAAATGGAAATAGCTGACCCAGGTTAAACTAATTATTTAGCTAGATCACTATCTTGTTTCCATTCAACGTCATTACCAGACACTGCAGAGAAGTGGTACAAGAGATACCTACACAGTGGCAGAAGAAGCTTCACCCAGACCCCAGGCTGAAGATTGGTGAGTTCAGCCTTCTGTCACTGCTGTGTAACCGCTGTAACTTCTTTATAAATGTATAGTACAAAAAATTTATCTGTGATGGCATTTTTATTGATGTAAATAGCTATTTGTGGCAATACTGTTTGATAATACCTCGGGGCAATACTTTCCAAGGGGAAAATACACCTTCTATCTCCTTTTCAGAAGAACTGTCTTGCCTTTTAATTTAATTGGTTTTCCTTTGCTTCTTTATTATAATGAAGGTACAGCACACTCATACCCAACTACTTTATGCCACTTAATATATATACATCTAACAGGTACATATATCAAATGAATATCATATTTATCCTCTTTTTAAACTGCACTGCTGATTTGTTTGTACATCACAAGTTTCCAAGAACTAGACTGCTGAACAAGGAAACTTCTAAAATATGTTTTAGACAAATGACTTGCCTAAAACTTCTCCACATGGCAGCTGTTGATTACATTTGTGTCACATTATTAAGACATAGGCCCAACTTCACTTTGCTTTGGCAATTTTAGCAGTAACTCCTGGAAACCTTAGGTTTCATGGTGAGAGCCATGATTCAAACAACACTCATAGACAGGTCTGGAAAGGAAGATTTTATAAAGCTGCTGTTGCTGCTAGTAAAGTACGCAAATGCCAACACTGCAACTAGTTTTCTCCCTTTATCTTATATATATCCCCAATATCTTCCACTGTTTTGCACTTCTTTCTCCCCAAAGAAAACCACAAATTTTGCCTGAAGGGATATCATCATTAAAGAAAGAAGCAGTGCAGTCAAAGCCTTAGGATGATACAGATCCTTCAACAGTTGTTCAATTACACTGAAAAGCCACTCATTTTTGAACACGGAGCTTTCACTCAACACAGGCCCAAGGCACCACTATCAGATTTGTATCTGCAGTATCTCAACCAGTCTGATGTAGGGCTTTCACTCATTACAGAAGCTGTGGCCTTGTCTGAGGTTTACATCTAGGTTCAAAGAGTTTCTGAAGTGTCTTGGAGCTGTGTTGGCTTTAAAAGTTATTACCAAATCATAATAATTTCCAAGAATGAATTAAAAGTTGTTTTGGATACCTCTCATCTCCTAAATCCATCTGATTTTGTTTAAGGCTTACAGGCTACTTTCCCTGCAGAATTCCTACAGACTAATAAAACAATATGTGACTACAGAGTCAACAAGGAAAGCAGTAACACCCAAAGCACGCCAAGGTAAACCAAGCAAATGAAATCCAGCATATTCCAAAATGAATATTTTTGAAAATTATTGCTTAGAGCATACAATTCCTACAAACCCCAAGTGTGACCGATAGCAGGGTATGATGACCCAGATGGAAAAGTTGATTCCCACAGGTTTTTCTCAGCAGATTTCTATAAAAATGCTGTTCAGTACTAGCTTTGAAAGCAGTAAGAAATCAAATTTTTCTCTGTTATATAGCTGCATAGAAAAACATATTTAAATGCAGGGGAGTGTTTTCTACCCTCTAAATCAGAGTGATTTCTGGCCACACTATCATTTCAGCTGACAAGGACACAGCATTAGCTACAGGCTTCTCTCCACTTCTTGCCATGCTGACACTACAGGAGTCAAGCCATTATTATTACGCTCCTTTTACAGTCTCTTAAATATAAACTTTTTTTTTTTTCATTTTCGTAAACTTTCCATGAACCTGAGCTCCTCCTGACCCAAAAGCCTCAGTAATTCTGCTGATCCTCTGCTGAGTGTGCCTCTGAAAACATCCACAGCTGTAACTGTGGTCAGCTGCTCACATATGAGCAGCCTGGGTGGAAGCAATCGATTCCAGGGCCTTTTAGGGTAATGCAGCTCCAAAACATACAGAAAGGCATAGCAGTGAGAAGAAAATGACATACAGGCCCAATTCCTTCCTACAGTTCAACTCTATAAACTGCAATCACTCACTTCGAAGGAAAGACGAATGGGTTACTCTACATCTGTACAACAGTAACAGAATAGAGTTATGTCCTAAGCATCTGGAGAGAAACAAAAACAATTTTTCACAACACTTTCTCCAGCAAAAAATTTGATTTGGTTTGCAGTCATTCACGATAAAAAAAGATAACAAGTCAGCACAGGGGTCTACATGCTGAAATACTGTCCTGGTTCCAGCCAGGACAGGGTTAATTTTTGCAGTAGCCAGGACGAGGGAAGGCTAGGACCCAGAAGTTATCCTGTACCACTTCAGGTCATCTTCCAAGGACAGAGGGAAGGGCTCACTTCTGGACTGGGGTAGCATGGCAGAGGGAGTGGCCATGTGTTATCAGAGGATTCCAAGGGGTCAGCAAGATTTCTTTCTCTTACACACTCCGTCATTAGTGTTGTTGCTGTTACTGTTTGTTTTCTTATCTCACTGCTGTTTCCAGTAAATTGTTCTTATCTCAATTCATGACCTTTATCTTTTGTGACTCCCATTCTCCTCACCAGTCCACCATGGGGGAGAGGAAGAGGGAGGGAACGAGGGAGCGAGGCAGAGAGAGAGAGGAGGGGAGTGAGCAGCATATAGCTTGGAGTGGTTTCAATGGGAACACTAAATTGAGAATACAATTCCTAAACCATGAGAAATAGTCAGAACACAATACAGTTTACAGACCTGTACACAGGAAAGTAACTTCTCAGTGGCCCCATCTCAGTATTTCCAAAGGAACGTTACAAATTCTCATGGCCAATCCTGCAAAAAGTGGAAAGAAGAGTGAAAACTAGGAAGTTTCCAGAGGGAAAGCAAATAGGATCAGCTGTTGCCTTGGATACAAAATGCTAAAAGTCAGAGTAGAATTGGTTTAGAGGATGTTAAACATTTTACACTACAGGAGCAGCTAGATCATACCAATTATATAAATATAGCAAAGTCCAAGTTAAATAAAATGCAAAGTGGCAAGTTGTTTTTAAAGATATGTTTCAGGGTAAAAATGCAATGAATATATGGAACTGGAATAGAAGAAAAGAGAGAATACTGCACCAATTTATATTCCCTTTGAACTGTTTGTAATACAGACCTTAAAGTGCATTTTCAAACATATGGCATATCACAGAGCCAGACACTTATTTCTAGCCATGGCACTTCTAGGCTTTTGGGAAAGGAGAGCAGAAACAGTCTAGTGGAATTGTGCTGTGTGACAAAGCATCTACTGATGGCTGTTTCCCAACATCAATAAACATCAATAAACAATTGTTTTTGCTTTAAATGAAGGAAAGAATACCAGCAGTAAACAAATGTTTCACATCTTTTCACATCTGTGAATACTTCAACGGAATCAAAGCAAACCTGTCTGTTCACACCTCCTGAAGTGCTATTCAAAATACAAATCATAGACCTATCTGTTGAGAATCAATACTGAGATCTATCAGTTGCTAAGTTTTCGATCATGACAACCATGATACCACGATACATAAGGGATGGTGACACACAAGACACTAAAGCTTCCTGTGATACTCCCCCCTGGAATCCACACTCATTATTGTAAGGATAATTATCTGGGTATCCCTGAGACCAATTTTTGCACTTTTTGTATAAATATGACCTCTTGCATAAGCCATTAAATTTAAAATCATCTCTCCTTCACGGATATCATTGAGTCATTCCATTACCTCTGGGACAGATATGAATTATGCATTCTTTGATTCTCTTTAAAATTTAGATGCACAAGGGGACACGGAAAAATCCAAATGGTACTAGAAATATTCAAGAAAGAAACAATAACTTGTATGCTACTAACTGCTACAGTGCTCCAAAGGCTCCCTGCCTGGTCAAGAAAAGCACATAAGCACTGAAACGTAACAGCAGGCCTCCACGCTAATGGCTGCTAGTGACAAGGGCTCATTGAATGTCACTGCTTCACATACTGTGTACTGTTCATTTCTCTTATCTGTGTGACCTCTCTTTTGAAATGACTGATGAAACTCGCCTGAATTAGCATCTTCGCTCCTGGGCATTTGCCACCTATAAGGCGTTTAGTAACATCTCTAATATCTCTACTAAATACAAAAATAAAGCATGGGGCAAACAAGATCATAATCTTAACAAAAAATAATCACTATGTCTGTTAAAGAGTACTCAGTGTGTAAAGCAAAGCCTCCTCGTTAGGTTATTTTTTTACCTTGACACCCTTTAGGAGTACTGGCTTGTCACAATACATGCATTCACATTGCATACTTGGCTAACATTTTCATAATTGGTGTGAATAAAAAGAAATAGCTGTTACTGCAAGAAAAAAAGAGAAGTGCCTCTGTTCTGATGCCCTGCTGCTATGATGACCTAGTTCACACTAGCATCTGTTCTCTTCTCATGAACCACTCCAGATGTAAGCTGGCGAAACAGCACTGCAAGTATGCTACCCAGACGTTCCACTGAGTGCTGCAGATGTTTTCTTCCATGCTTCACATCTAATGTGTGCCTGAATAATTTTTTCATTATTATCTCAACTACTTCGCCCACAGATTTTCCTACGATATTTGCAGAATCCAGGATCTAATTTGCAGCCATAAGGAGCAGCTCCCTTTGTGCAAATAGGTTCATTAATGTCTGGAATAACCAGTCAACAGAGCCTTGGTCTGAATTGCCAAAAGAAATGCAAACTTCAGTAATCTATTATGCCTTGATAATATTTGCCTGAGGATTTAACACAATGTTCATTTCGATTTCAAAATTACAAATGTTTGCAATATTCAGATGCATCAGTCTGACCAAAAATATTATGCCCGTTCTCTGCCTCAAGCCCTTGACCTGAATGAGGTTAGTGACAGGGATATGAATGACTTGAGTGGAAAATGAAACACAAAAGTAGTTTTATCGTGAAGTACAATATTTCTTCTGTCACTTAACCATTTTTTCCCCCTTAAAATTACAGGGCAGACTGCAAATCTTCAAGGCTAGCAGTCACAATGACAGTCTAAGTGCCATTTAAAAGAATAATAATTTATGAGGCGCCTTGGTAGAATAGCAAAGGTCACAGAGTAAATTCCCCAGGGAGAAGAGGATGACAAAGGTTACAAAGATGACTAAAGACTCGCCTACAGAAAGGAATTTTCTTGGAAGGATGATGTTTTCTTGCAACAGCTTCATCCCACCTAACACATCCAAATGAGCAGTTCACCTTTAAGTTAGCAAAAAGGCATTGCTTGCAAAATATGCTGCTGAAATTCATAGATTAGCAGCTTGGGCTTGTACCCACTGAAGTCCCACTGAAGGGCTGGCAGGTGGAGGACACATGGGACATCAAGCTTGAAAAAATCTCTGGAGTGTTTGCAAGGCACTCCCCAAATAAATGATGCCTTTGTGGCAACTGGAACCATTTGCAGACCTCCAACAGACCACCACAGACTGGTGCAATTTCCCTCAGAGGCAGTGTGAGGAGCTGGCGGGTGAGGAGCCTAAGACACGCAGTTGACACATTGCTCCTGGACAGTTGTAAGTACACACACCAGCCATCACTCTGCAAAGCAGTCTGGGCAGCCTTTCCTTGCCACAGCTGTAGCATTCCCCTTCCTCAGACACCGCAAGAATAGAAAAAAAGGCAAGCATGAAGACAAGCAGCCACAACTCCCTTTGGCACAGCTCCCTTTCTGCCAAAACATCTCCGGGCTCATAAAATACACATGAACTGCTGGCAGAAGCTGATGTGCAAACCTGGGAGTAACCAGTGGTCTCTACAAAACATCAGAGTGATAAAGAACAGCTTAACCTGAAGCCAGCATGCAACACAAAACAGCTCATCTCCTCAGAAATGTGTGGCCATAAACATTTCAAAAACTGACAGTTTCCAACTGTTCACGATCCGTTGTGGGAAGTTTCTGCAGTTGGATCAATGGCTGGCACTCGTGGAGGGGGCTGGCACGGCTCTGAAGGGTACAGATGTAACAGGTGCTGCTAAAGAAGAGGTTATTGACTGCTTTGAGTATAAGGGATTATATTTAATTTCTGTAGGATAACTGCAAGAGCCCATCTTGCTGGTATTTGACCTCCATGCCAGGCCTCCCAGTTCATAAAGAGGTTCCTGAGAAGCAAATAATCATTTAGTCAGATTATCTAAGGAGTGTTTAGGACTAAACCCTTACCTATGTTCTGTACTAAAAGTAGGCAATTTTCTGAAGGGGGTGAATGCCACAGACATTCTCAGTATCTTCAATCCCTTGCTACAGCAGTCGCTGGTCCATCACAACAGCCCATGATGCCTTTGGCTGGCTGTTCAGATCACAGAACGTTTTTACAGATCCGTAACTGCACACTAATGACAGCAGAGCGTGCCTTTGGGAGAGGGAAGGGCAGAAGGCAAGTGGAAGTCTTGCTGCTGAGCAAGACTCCAACTGAAACAGCATCTTTTACCCAGCACATCACCTGCAGGAAGGAGGGAATGTCACCGAAATGTTGCAGACACATCAACTAGCTCAGGTAATGCCCACTCCTGAGTGACAAATCCAGTGGGTAGGCTGCCAGGCAGCCCTCCTGACCCTGCCCAAGGAAGGGAACCAGCATTTCCAGCACGTGATTTGCCTGACGCTTAGAGACGCTTACTCCAGCGCAGGAGCCCGCCCACAGCGCGTGAGGGGTTTTACACTCTCCTGTGTTGGTTTTGTATGCCTTGTCTGCCTTTATTAATTTTAAACAGAATGGGGGGATGTAAATTCACCATTGGGGATATGTCAGTGTTTGCTCAACATGCTCTATATACCTTTATTAATTTTGTATTGAATGGTGGATGCGATTTCACTCCGGGGGGAAATCAGGGATAGCAAAAGGTCTTTCCCACAGCAGGACAGGAGTGGGGAAGGGAAGGTAATTTCTCTGTAGGTTTATTTTGAGTGATTTATGTGCTTCCATGGGTTTCTAAAGCTGAAGAATTTTGAGCTTTCATGAACAAGCAGTTTCAGTGCCATGACCCACTGGCCTAAAGATATTTATTACCTTAATGTAACATTTGTTATTCAAATTGCTGCTCAGAGTACATTTTAAAAGCAGCAGATGATGCTTTCTTATAGTGCAAGAACAGTACGTAAAGAGGGAAATTTAAAAGATCTCAAAATTGAGGCCTATTTCCAAATAAGACTTATTCTTTAACAGTACAAATGCATAAATACCATATGAACGACAAAAGAGTTGTTATTTGACACAGGTTCACAAGGTTTAACTCTTGGCCACGAAGTTTAATTCTTAGCTCACTGCAAAAATTGCCTGTATCTGTGAGAACATCTTGGCAGCCTGTCATTTCCAACAGTGCAATTCCCGGCCCCCAAACAAGCCAACGCTTGGCTTGGAGCATGCAGGGATACTCAATGCCCTGGACTGATGGAGATGTTGCAGAGTTGCTTACTTGTAGATAGCTGTTTGCTGTCAGCTTTTAATTCAGACAATATGGTTACAGTCCATCATAGCACATGCCTTTGTTTACATCCATGGTCCCAGTATATCCTAATTCACCAGTATCATGACCACGAAGGGAATGTCCCCTTTCTGTCTGTCCCACTTACCTTTCTAGGGAAAAAAAAGTTTTCAGAGGAAAAACAAAAAAAACCTTATGCCTCCCTCAATTTCCAGAGATTCCTAGGTTGCATCTTCTTCATACTCAGCTTTGCCAAATGACATAAAATAGTGAACAGCGATATCCTGATGGGTCTGGGCATTTCATGTATGACACTCAAAAAGCACAGAAACACCAGGTGCTGTTTATTGTTCAGTTTTTCACTGAAACAAATTTCACCTTATTTCGCTCTGTATTTTTTCACCCACGTTTCTGTAATGTCAGCTACAGAGGCTGCTCCACTTTTGGAACACCAGGAGCATGACAGGTGTCTTTTCTTCTACTGACTATTTGAGCACAAAGTCTGTGAGTTCACACCTCATCTCCAGCTCCACCAGCAGCCAGAGAGTGAAATCCAGCCTCATGTTTACTGCACAGTGTAATTCAGATGGTGATTGCTCTGTAGTGTTGAGCCCCCTGCGACTCTTTGGGCCAGGGACCTGTTGTGGAAAGGGGCCACGGGGTGAGGCTATCAATGAACAGCAATTTGGGGAACCTTTGCTATGCAAGAAGATGAATATTCTCATGGATGGTCTAATGCTTTTGTTTGCTGTTCCCCAGACAGCCGTGACGTGGAAGAAAGCTGACCAGAAAGCAAAAGACCTGTTTCACTGATCAGAGGATGCCACAGGAAAATTTATACTTACAAAGACTTACTAGGATTTATGCTGCTGAACAATGCCTTACTGAGACTTGCTTCTCATAACAAACTTCAAATGGTGAACTGAATTAATTATTTGCTTGAGCAAAACATACTATGTGCTTGAAAACTGAGTTATAGACTAGCTGGCTCTCCCTGCACATGTACAAGTGATTCTTTTCCTAACCTGGTGCAGCTGGCACAGGAACTCCTTGTGTGACTGACGGCAAGGGCAGAAAGTTTCTGCACCGAGAAGCACAGTTCCCATTTTGAGCACCAGAAAGAGCAGAACTGCTTCATTTGAAAAATGAGCTATGGAAACAGGAAAGAAAGGGAATAGGGGAGTGCAGCTGGCTGTCATGGGCTCTCTAGGTCAGCACTTTTATACCTGCTGAACACAGCTGGATTTCGAACTCGTAGGAGGGAAAGAGGAAGGGCAGGATTTGGAAATTGGCTGACATCCATCCAAGATGATACCATGCAATCCAGAGAAAAGGTAATAAATACCAGGCACATGTCACACCACACAATGCTAACAGCCTTTGTGGAATGCCTCCACCCCCTCAGGGAATTTCCCAGAGTTCTACCCTGGAAAGATGGACCATAGAGCCCTCCGTCCTGGCTGAAGGAGAAGACTCTCTCACGGTGCCTTACACAGTGTGCTCTGTCCCAGTCTCCCCTCTCCCCATGCCCTTGGTGGTCCTGGGTTCCCCCTCCCCCACTTCCCTATCGGTTGTGATATCCTGGATGTCCAGTTCCATCTCCCCTGTGGGTCACTGACCCCCTGCCCTGCCCTCTGTACCCCCATGTGCCTTCAGACCCCTACGTAACCCAGCAGACCACATGGTCCCCCTCGCTTGCCTGGATCTCCCTTCAGCACCTGGAATAAACTCTGCTGGAACTGATCTAGTGCAAGGCCTTCCTGCCCCTCCTTGCTGAGCTGGCCTGTGGCGTGAGCTGGTTGTGTGAGCTTGATTGTTCTGCCTCAATTTCTCCCAAGCAGCCTTTCCACAGGAGAGGCTGACTGGGGTTTAGGACGAAGCTCCACTCCTAAAGGACACATTGCAACAAGCCTTTAATAACAGCTAATGCAACAATGCTCACCAGCCTCCTGGCTGTGCTGCCTGCAGCCTGGGTGTCACCAAGGACTGAAGGCAGGCAAGCAGGCAGTGAGGCAGGGAGCAAAGGAAGACAGGCAGCCCTGTCTCACTGTGAGCACCTTGTTCACGATCCTGCTAACTGACCCCATGTAGGGGTACAGGAGTCAGCCAGTGTTCCACATCATTTGTCTATTAGCTGTGTCCTTATCCTGGTTTCAGCTAGGATAGGGTTAATCTTCTTCCTAGTAGCCGGTACAGTGCTGTGGTTTGGATGTAGTATGAGAATAAGGCTGGTAACACACTGATGTTTTAATTGTTGCTAAGTAGTGCTTACACTGAGGCAAGGACTGCTCACGTTCCCATGCTCTGCTAGTTAAGGATTTGAGAGGGAGTACGGCCAGGACAGATGATCCCAACTGACCAATGAGATATTTCATACCATAGAAAATCATGCTCAGAAATGGGCAGGGCATTTGGTCAGTTGGTGGTGAGCAACTGTACTGGTCACCATTTGTTTTTCTTGGGGTTTATTTCTCTGCTTTTTTTCATTACAGTAACTACTATTATCATCATTAGCAGCATTATTATTGTTATCATTAATATTAAATTTTATTTTACTTCATTTGTTAAACTATTCTTATCTCAACCCACAACTTCTACTTTTTTGCCCAATTCTCCTCCCCACAGGGAGAGGTGCTGGGGGATGGGGTGAGTGAGTGGCTCCATGGTACTTAGTTGCTGGCTGGGATTAAACCACAGCAGTCCTGGACAAGCCGCAGGTCAGCAGTGGTATGCTGTGCCCAGTTCCTCTCCAAGTCCTCCAAAAATAGAAGAGAAACTGGCTAGAGTTGCTGTCTCTGTCCTTCACCTTCCTGCAAGCGGTCTTGCTCTCCTCTCTTTCAGTGGAACTGTTTATAAAACTCTGGATGAGAATTACATTCAGTCATTGCCTCTCTTCACCCTGGAGAAGAGAAGGCTCGGGGGACATCATCACAGTATTCCAGAACTTAAAGGGATGGAGGCTTTCTCTTCACAAGGAGACATAGGAGAAAAGACAAAGGACAATGGATAAAAGTTGTACCAAGAGAGGTTTCAGCTCAATATGAAAAATAAATTTTTACTTTGGGAACAACCAACCACTGGAACAACCTCCCAAGGGATGTGGTAGAATTTCTGTCTCTGGAGGTTTTCCAGATGCAATTGGACAGGGTGCTAGATAATCTCATCTAGGCTTCTTTTCCCACAAAGTGTTGGACAGTTGCTCTTTTGAGGTCTCTTCCAATCTGAGCTGTTCTGTGATTCTGTAACTAGCTATCCCCCAAATCCTATTTCTCTGGACAGTGATTCCCAGAGCTTCCCATCCAGACCTTCAAAGATGCCCATATCATCTGCTCTCTCCTTCTGAGGTTAAGGTTGTCACAGAATAATTTATATTAGAAGGGACCACTGGGGGTCCTCTTGTGCTTAAAGGAGATTGCTCAGAGTCTTCTCCAGTCAAGTATTTTACAGCTTTGAGGCTGGAGATTTCACAGCCTCTCTGGACAATTTGTGTCAGTCTTTGATCACACCTAGGTTGACTTTTTTCCCTTCCAAATACATAAAGACAGAATTTCAAATGTTCCAAATTGTGTCTGTTGCTTCTTTTCCTATCATCGCACACCTTTGAAAAGAGTCTGACTTATGCATCCCCTCCCATTAGGTAGTCTTAGACAGTAATATGATTCCCCAATGACCTTCCCTTGATCTGAACAGTCCCAGATCTCTCCACTTCTTCTCATATATCCTCTGCTCCAGGTCACTGTACATCTTGGTGGTCCTCCAGGGGCCTTGCTTCAGTCTACCTATGCCTTTCTTGTCCTGGGGAGCCCAAAATCAGATACAGTACTTCAGGCGTGGTCTCACATGCGCTGAATGAAGGACAATTATGACTTCCCACCAAGCCAGGTCCAGCTAAAGATATCCAGGGGTCAGCAGAGCACAGAGTTAAACAAAACACCCTACAAATTTGTGCCCAAATGTGAGCAAAATATACAGAGTTTTACTGTGACTGGAATAGCACTGAAAGAGAGTTTAAAGTCAGCCACTCAAGCCCAGAGCAGTAGCAAGCTCATAGGTAGGGCAGCCCAGGCAGCTGGGAGAGACTGTTCAGATATGAGGGTAGAAAGGTAGGGAACACCATAATATTTCAGAGCACATAAGCACTTAAATCAAAGCAGGCACAACTGAGCTTAAATTACTGTTATCCTAACAGGAATAAAACCAGCAGTGATTTCTCCATTATAGCATAATGGAGAACTGTATCATGCAAACACAGATTTTCCTATTATCAGTTTAGCATGATTTGACACCGTACAGCATCATCACGAACAGCTCATAACATGGGCCAACGGTGGTATTAACCAACTGACTGGGGAGGCTTTTCTGCAACACAGAATATATACATAAAGACTGCAACCCATACAATCCTTGTGAAGAGATTACGTATTTGCATCTGCTACCCAAACCAACGACATCCTGCAAGTTAAAAGAAGAAAGAAACATCATTGCTTGGCAAGGCTTCATCTCCAATACACAATACCATAACCTTGAAATGAGACCACTAATAACAGGAGGGAAAAATTTCTAAGAGATACCAGAAAGAAAGCATACACACACAGGGGAGGAAAAATAGTGATGTGTCTACCACCTTTGTGAGTAACTCCCTCAGGAAAGAGTCATTTTTGCATTAGGACCATGAAGTCTGCCTGAGATATGGTAGCAGTAGTAAGTCTAAAGAAAACAACAGCCTGGAGCAGAATGCTTTTATCAGGCTCACAAATGCTGTCCGTACCAATGAAAAAGGAACTTTGCATTGCCAGGGGTTTTTTTTACGGAGGCAACAGCAGCACGAATTGAGTCTCTATCAAGAGCTGATCATAAGGAACAATCCAAAGCAAAACTCTGGTTTCTTCTTACTTTGTTACTGGAGGGAAAGAAAAGGAATGAAGGAGGCTCTTACACTAGGAATAGTGCTCAAAGCACGGGAGCAAAGTTTCTGATCAGTTCAATGATTTGCGAAATCTGCCCATGAAATAGAAATTCTGGTTAACGTTTAAGGAATTATTCAGTTACTCATCTGAATGACTGCCATGGATGCTTTTCTGCCAACATAGATTTCCTATGTGGACAAGACTTTCCCCAAGTCCCTTCCAATGATCAGAAACATTGTCCACTTCTTCCATTTTGCTGGATGGAAGGCATTAAAAATGTCAAAAGTTAATGAGTTATACAAACTTACTCTTCTGCCTTTTTTTCCTTTTTTTTTTTTTTAACTTTACCCTCTGTCAAAAGAGGCATATTCTGACCTCTTTTTTTACTGCTTTGTTACAGAGAGTTACTTGAAATAAAATCTTATCCTTGACCCAGCAAAATTTATGCAGTGATAGTATCAAACAGGTTTATGCAAAGCAGAAAATGGTCTTTTGGACTGAACTGTCTCTTCTAAAACCAGAGTCCATGACTCTAGACACAAAATACTTCTAGCAAGGGTAGAAGCACTCACCACGTTTGTATTTATTTTAAGTAATGGGATGAGACTAGGGCCACACAGTGATTTTTTGTGGTTGGGAGAGGTTAGCAGCACAACTGAGGTTGAAAACTGCTGTCTGAAACTACTCAGAGTAAAGCCACAATGTGGAAATACATTCTTTTTTGGACTACTGACTAGAGGAATGAGCAGTGCTGGTGGGGGCTCCACAAGACTTCTTCTGACTTGAAAAACTGCCTGAATGGAGATTTGCTGGAGCTCCTTACTGGCCTCCACTTACACTCACAGTCATGTGTCACATAATTAAGCCTGGAGGGGATATACCTATGTCTCATCATGCCCACGTGCACAGGCAAAAAGGGTCTGCTTGAGCAGAGTGGAGGATTTCTGGATTTTTATCAGCAGGAATCAGTGAGGACACCTGAGGGATTCTGAGATACCACGTCATTGCAGTAGCAAGCAGGCAGATGCCCTTGACAGAGGGAAAGGTCATTATTTTTCTGCATAGTTTTCCTACCCACATCACCAGCCAGCTCACTTCCAGTTTGGCAAGCAGAAATCAGCCTGACAGAAACTTTAAGAAATGAAAGTATAATTAGGATCTGTTATATTTGGGATGTGTCTTTGCCATGTTACCATTGACTTTGGAGCCTGCAATTACTGGCAGAAAGCTTTCAGCAAAGAAAAATTTGAATGAAATAAAAATAAACAACTCCTCCAAAAAACAGCAATCATGTATCAGGGTGTGTCAACCATGGGAGAATCTTAATAGCATCCTTTCACATCCCTATAGCCCTGCATGTGGAGATGTTCTGCAGAACGAGCCTGTGACCACTAAACACCAAAGAGCAGAAGGATTCTGCACTGGAATAAATTCTTCAAGCACTTATTCTTGAATTAATGCTAAAATTGCAAAGTGTCTGCACTCCAACCACTACCTAAAGTTGTTTGAAACAAAACATGTTCCTCCTGTGTCTGCAAGTGACTTGTATGTGCATCAGCAATATGCCCATTGCTGAAGTATCTGTGTCACGAGCTGGTAAAGGAGATACTAACAGAGTAATGGAAAAGCTGCATGCACAGACAGCTCTTACACTGAAAACTAAGTACAGAGGTCACCTCTGGAAAAGCTGTAGATAGGGCCTCAAGTAGCCTAATCCTAAACGCCACACTCTCAAAAGAACAGCAGCCCTCTGCGCAGACGAACTTCTGTGTTTGCAAGTAAACGTGCATATTAAAAATCATAAAAGCAAGACATCTGTGAGGGATGAAAGCTCTCATAAATCCTTTCCAAGACCAGGGACTTGTCTTGGGACAAGGGTCTGCATGTATGGCAGCATACAAGGCATTTTGCACCCTACAAACACAAATGCAGCTCTTCTCTGAAACACAAGTTTCTACTTTTGTAAATGCTCTTCAGTTAGACTGAAATATTCCAATTCAGTTTTTAAAGTGTTCAAACACAGAAATTGTTAAAAAATTAGTAAGGGATTTTCATGGGGTGAAAGGGGGTCCCAAAGAAAGCCTGAGACCGTTCTGAGAACTGGTTCACAAAAGAAGTCCTTACACATACTTTGACTACAAGTTTACAAAGACAATTCTCCAGATTTCTGCAAGGTCATTTCAGGTAAAGCTTTGAAAAGCACACTGTTTCTTTAGATATCTGGGTGTATATCCAGCAGGAATTAGAATAGCAAGAAAATCTGTTTTGTTTTGTCTGCCTGGAATCTGTCACCTTTTAAATCATCTTCTTAGAAACACTAGTTTCCATCTGCCAACAGCACCACAGTGTATATATATATATATATATATATATATATGTGTGTGTGTGTGTATATATAGTGCTTTAAGGGCAGAAGAGGATATCAAGTCCCTCAGAAACCCCATGCTGTTCTGCTCAGGACATATTTTGATGATATTTCCTACAGGTTTCCAAGTGATGGCTGTGTCAGCAAGCTCTGGCACAGAACAGCAGCCAGCTGGGTGTGGACTAGGCAGCATGTGGACAGGAGTCAGGCTGAGGACAGCACTGGAGCCAGAATGGTTGTATCTGTACTGGAAATAAGACTCTCATTTCTAAAGCATTTGCAGGATACACCCCCTCTAGAAAAAAAAAAAAAAAAAAAAAAAAAAAAAGCTTGATTCTAAATTACAGTCTTTAACTCTACATTACTTAGAATTACATTTTAAGAGGATTTCTGACTAAGATGGGAAGAAAAAAAAAAAGGCTTCTAAATTATTAGCTGCAATTTTGAGGAGGATATCACAGAAATGATGTTTAAAGGTCTAATCCTGGCAGTTCACATACATGTAAATTGTTCTGTACAGCTCAGTAGCACCCACTTGCTAGATAGAGGAAGGTGTGCAGGTTTGAACTGGTTGCGTTACTGTTGGCATAAATTTACTCCAATTACTCAGAGAGCTGGAAATGTCCTGCTTCAAAAGAAACCCAAGTTAATAGTTAATATATATTTGCAGGGCAGCTTGAAAAATCTTATGAAAAAGTGTTTTTAAAAATCTTTTTCTTCACTGAACAGCTCAGAGAAGTATGTCCCTGACAAAGGCCCGTAAGGGGCAAAAACACTGGTTATTTGTTCTCTTTTGCTCTTTACAAATGATGCAAACCACAGTTAATATATTATGCATGTCTTTCAGCATATTTTTATTTAGCCTGTTTTGGTTTGCTGTGCCTTGGGAACTTTCACTTTGTTTTGTTTTGCCTTGGGAACTTAGATTTGATTTTGTTTTTCTGGTTAATAACAAAAGTGAAGTATTAGGGCAGGACATCAACCAATCTACAGCATGTGAGATTTGTTTAAGTTTCAATGAAACAGCCTCTCAATGTCTCTTTTCCACTCCCTTATCTTATCAGTCACCAAACCACTCTCAACAAGCTGGCTTGTCAGAGGAACAGCACGGGCCAGTTGTTATTAGTCATTTCATTTCCCGTCAGCATGATCTGTTGTTTCACCTGCAAGAATAAGACAGATTTTTCCAGTGACACACTGGAGGGTCTCAGTCCTGTACAGTTTGGGTACAGAGTCCAATCTGTCCCTTACACCATTTGAATTGCCATTAAGGTTGTGATTAAAATGGATAAGCAAAAGATACCCCTCTGTTGCATGGAATTTACTCCTACTGCAGAACTGAAAGAAGGAACGTGAACAGCAAAGCCTGTGGAAGAAAGAAGGGGAAGAGAGGACAACTGCCAGATTAGACAGTCACTACAGTCACAACTCAGTAGTACTTTTAAATTTTATTTGGGGAGGGGGGTGTCTTTTAGCAGCATACGGGAAAGCTGAGGAGCAAGAATGGATCAAGGAAAGCAGGACCAAAGAGATGGGAATGAAGGTTGAAGGGTTTTGATGGGACTGAAAATCATGTTCTGAGTAAATAACCAACAGAATGAGGCAGAGTGGAAAAAAAAAGTTAGAAACTGTCTGCAAAGGCAGGAGTACAGAAACGAATGGCCACACAGCAGCACTGACGGGTAGGCAGGCTCTCCCCCAGCAGCATTTGTCTCTATCCTGCCCCACCCCACCAGCTGGAGGGCAGCATCTATACACAGCTGCTACAATAAACCAGTACTCTTGATTAGCTAGTTTTCCCCTTCCTTTGCTTCCAGAAGTATAGCCTCATTCAGTCCCTAACTTTTCTAAAGCCCTTTTCCAGCCTGGGGCAAAGACAGAAGTGTGCTTACACGGACAGACTCCTGGAGGGTCACTTTGTATTTTCTGAAGGATACACAGAAATTGTCAGTCTGTTTGTATCTGTCTAGACACCAACATACAAATGGGTGTATTCCCATTTGCTTCCCTCCTCCTAATAAAGCTTCAAGGCAACTTGGACTGAACCAGCTCTGTTTCTTGCCTCTTCAAGGGCTTCAAGATTGTTGGTCCCATGCAGCAGAACAAGTTATTCTGAAACTCTGAGTGGAGAGACTGTCCCAGTCCTTCACAGGTGGTGGAAGATGGTTTCAGGATGTCACCCTCCTCTGTCCTCTTGTCTGAGGACCAAATCAGTGGAATTCCTCTACTGTGAGCAGCACCCAGGGGTGAAAATAATCACTTTGCAACAAGGAATTTGCAGTCTCTCCTCTATACAGCCCACCTACAACCAAGTTTTCCTTCTTCCTACCACTGATTCTGTTTTTCTAGTGGTGATTTTGATTTTTTCATGTGCTAGGTTTTTTCATTTATATATATGTATTTATTTATTTATTTATTTATTTACCCTGGATCTGGTGGGAGAGTGAAAAGGTGCAAATAAAGTGCTGAGGAGAAGCTCCTCAGATGCAAGCTGAAGGCACTGCCTGGCTGTCCAGGTGAAGGAGAAGGGAATTTTCTCACAATTGAACTGTCTAGTTCTGCCAGGTTCCCCCTTCCCTGCACTCTCCTGAGCTGTCCTTAGCTGTGCAGCTGTACTCTTACCACAAGGGATCCCCTGGACACAGGTAAAATATCTGGGAATCACACTGATAGGCTTGAATCAAGTAAGAACCTTCCTGGCTCATAATCTGGGAATGAGCTGAAAAGGACTGGGAAGATGATTCCATAACCCTCAGTGGCAATTCCCACTGGCATCTTGGTATCCCTCCTTTGATAAAGCTTCCCAGGGTACTTCACATAGCTCCTATAAGATCCACAGGAAATTTAAAAGACAGTTGATAAAGATGGACAGAAATACAAGCTCTTGAACTGCCTTTTTGGTGATGTTACTTGTTCTTGGGCCTGATAGTTCTCGGCAGCAAGGACTGTAAATGCTGACAGCTGAGATCAGACTGGAAAACCCAGGTCTGAAAGACAGCTGGCACAATTGCTCAGGTTAACCCCAGGCTGCCCACCATGATGCATATCTTCAAGTCAGGATTGGAACTGTCTGTCAGGCACAGAGCAATGAGTAAAAAGGAAAAAAAAAGGGAAAAAAAAGAAAAAAGGAAAAAAAAAATGAGCCCCTGGGAGAAAATGCACCTTTTGGTTGGCCCTGAAAAAGTGCCTTTTGGCTGCTTTAGCCCCAAAACCTTGCTGGTGACATAAGAGTATTGAGACCAGAAGGTATAAGCTGTCTGACCAACAGCCCTGAGGATGACAGCACTGAAGCCAAAACCAGGCTCAGCAGGCCACACGTGGCAGCATTATCTCTGAAAACTACTTCTTCTGCAGTCATTGCTGCACCAAGGCATGGGTCAATCCTGCTAAGAGCTGGGTCACCAAAACCTGATTTTTTTCGCTTTGTAGTGTTGGCTGCAAAATGAAAAATCTCAGGATGTTTTTCTGTCACTTCTTCTGCATTAAAGACAGATTTTTTTAACAAAGAAAAAAATGGTGCAGTCAGCATTAGATTACTCATCTGGCCAAAAACCTATGTCTACATTTAGGTAAGAGAGAGTTTCTCTTTTGTCTCGGCTTAACCTGTAACTTCAAAGAAGTTCTTCAAGGAAACAACCACCCCTTTTCCCCTTCCTCTGCTGAACCCAGCACGTGGCATCTGAAAGGATTCCCTCTCCCCTTTGATGCTAGTTGGAATTCATTCTCATTGGTCCTCCTGCACAGGCTTTTGGAAGTGTAACTCCACCATAGTCACAGGAAGCTTGCCCCAGCCGAGGAGGCATGAGATACATCAACCCCCTCAGTGTTTGTTACACAGCCTCAGTATAAGCCCTCCTAGCTCCAAATGAGCTGCCATGGTGACGGGGTGCGGTGTCATGCTGGCTTAACGTGGGCCCTGAAAGTTGCCTATTTGCATCAGGGTACCACTGCATCTGATGGCATTAGATCTGTCTCTTAATAACAAACTTAATGAGGCTAGGAGTGGCAGCACTGGAGTGTCACACCCTGCCACAGAGACCATTCCACTCTGGAAAAGATTCAGTGCAGTTGTGACTCCTCTTTGCTGCTATACTTGGGATGCAGAAGCCACAAGGTGAGGCCAGAATTAACTGCTCTGGTTCTGCCATTCTTCCAGTTCCTCCCTTAACACTCAATGCGTACCTGGTTTCCTTAGCAGAATAAAACCCAGTCCAGCCTTTCCAGGTTGAAAAGGAGAACAGAAAACCTCTACAAGGAGAATAGAAAACCTTGCTAGGAAGTGATATCCCATAAAACACTTCCACCAGCTTTTACTTCATGCACTCAGTACTTATCAGCATCCTCTTTTCAAGCAAGTAACAGAGCCATCACACACTTATGCTAATAAAGCAAATGTAATATCCTCTTCCTCCCTGTTTTCCTTTCTCCCTGGGGTTCATATATTAAAAAAGGGATTCTCTAAATGATGTTTAGAAAAGCTTCCAACTATTTATTCGCTTTCCTCTCTCACTGTGCTGAGGTTGCACCCAGCTGATACAGAGGTTTGGTTTTTCCAGCTGGGAATCAGACTGAGGCACAGCAGTAGAAGCAGCAGTCAGATCCCACCGGCAAGACACAAATTTTCAAAGCTGTTGTGAGTATGAACTCATTTAAAAATCATTTAGGAGCCATTTAAATTAATTACAAAAAAAAAAAAAAAAAAGTAAGAAAGCTTACCTTACTAACAGCTTTAGGGTCTGTACTACATCTCATCTCTCAGGCTGGATCCCAGATGGTCAGAGCACCAAATTGCTATTTGAGTTTTAATTATTCTTGTTATTATATTCAAGGTATGTCTGGAGACAGATTATGAAGCCTCACATGAGTGGTCAGGAGGTAGGCACACATAAAGAGCATCAAAAGGCCCTGTCATACCTTGCACTCTGGCAAGGCTCGAGTCACCAAACTGTCCCATGCAGATCTGCCACGATTAGAAAAGCCACAGGCAAACACGGCATTTGACAAGTCTTTGCCCAGCTAACATTCATGCATCATGTTCCCCACTGGAGATGCTTCTGGAATTTGGGTTTGCTTGCAACACTTATCAAACACTAGCAGAGGCTCCCCAGCTGGCCATCTACGGCCTTGGGAAAGGTTACTAGAGAGCTGATTTGAGGTGCTGACTTGAGTCTTGGTATCATTGTACTTCACCCATACCGAGTGAGTTAAGTGCAGAATGACGGCACATGGGAAGAACTGCTGGTTTCCTGGCATTCCTCCATTCCCTGACCTTCATCCCACACTCAAAGCCACACCATCACTGATACCAGTCCTGCACCAGGCTGGGTGTCCTAACTAGCTTCAGGATGCAACAAGGCCAGAAAAGAAAAGTCACCACTGAGGAGAGAAACAGCAGCTTGAATTCAGGTCGGAGGTAGAGGCAAGCAAGTGGGCAGACAGGCACTCCAAAATCTTGTTTCGTTGGTACATTGGAGGCATTCCAGTTGCCTCTGCCATATTATTAATTCATGCCCTCTTCACACATCATTGCCCGACTTAGAGTTGCACAAAACCTAAACATATATTAAAAACACTATCATTGCATAAACAGCTCATTAAAATGGATTTTAAATGGAGACTGTAAAACTAAAATAAACAAATCTAAACCAAGGGTAGAATGCCCTTAAAATTAGAGATTTATGCTTGACTGGAGAAAACAAACGAGAGACAGCTCTGTCATTTCAGCCCTACAGATATGCCTACCCAACTGTATATCCTGTAACAACTTAAAAGGCAGATCCAATATGATTCCTCTGTGGGCACACACTAATCTCCTTGCTTTCACAGACAACAGAAAATAAACTTGAGTATTTGCTAGTTTGGTTAGATTATTCCAAATAGACTCTATTTTCTGTAATTCCTCAAAATAGATCCCTTTAAAGATATGTTTATGTGCTCAGCAGTTGTCCTGCGCTTCATCCACCCTTTATCTGAGCTGCAAAGTATGAGACAGAGCCTGCTCCACTTGATAAAAAAGACTGGCCTGATGCTCTGCTGTAAGACTGTGCCCATGCTAAGAAACTCTGCCTTGAGGGAACCAATTTTTCTAATTCAGTGGGCATATTTCAAAGAAAAGGTTGGGTGGGAAGGAACCTTATAGATCATCTAGTCCCAACCTCCCCGACACAAGCAGAGACACCTTCCACTTGACCAGGTTGCTTAAAGCCCCATCCAACCTGGCCTGAAACATTTGCAGGGATGGGGCTTCCACAGCTTCCCTGGGCAATTGCCCATTGTCTGTTCCACTGTCTCCTCACAGTAAAGCATTCCATCCTAGTACTTAATCTAAGCCTGCCCTCTTTCAGTTTAAGGTCATTAGTCCTTGTCCTGTTCACGTGCCCTTGTGAAAGTTCCCTCTCCAGCTCTCTTGTAGG
>WAAE01013994.1:20077-66508 GCA_013400495.1 Nicator chloris | reverse complement strand
TCAGAGAATCAATCACACAATCAATCACACAATCAATCACACAATCAATCACACAATCACACAGTCAATCACAGAATCACCAGGTTGGAAGAGCCCTCCAAGGTCACCGAGTCCAGCCCAGCCCCAACACCTGAACTAAACCCTGGCACCCAGGGCCACACCCAGGCTTTTTTTAGACACACCCAGGGATGGTGACTCCACTGCCTCCCTGGACAGAGCATTCCAGGACTTTCTGATTCTTTCTGTGAAAAACTTCCCTCATATCCAACCTAACTTTCCCTTGGCACAGCTTGAGGCTGTGTCCTCTGGTTCTGTCAGTTCCTGCAGAAAGAGCCCAAGCCCAGCTGAGCACAGCCACCTTCCAGAGAGTTGTGGAGTGGGAGAAGGGCACCTCTGACTCTCCTTTTCTCCAGGCTGAACAACCCCAGGGAGGCTGTGGTGTCCTGAAATACCCTCTGTGTACATGAGCAAAGGTTGTGGCTGTGCTGGAGGAGGGTGGGAGGTGAGCAGGGCAGGTTTGGGGGCTCACACCACACGGTGAGGCCAGAGGGGCAGCACAGCCAGGAGCTGCAGAGTGACCACACTCTGTGTTACTACTCACAGTAGCTGTTTCCTGAGTGTGGAAATCCTCAGAGGTGATTAAACATCACCATCTCCACTCCCTCCTGTTGATGCCATGAAATATTTGGAGGTTTCTCCTGGCTGGTGCAGGTAGCTTGGCTCTGCTGGGAGCATTTGGGTCGCTGGTCATTGGCCTTGGCAGAGGAGAACCAGGACAGGGAGGCTGGGAAATTCCAGGCAACGCCAAGTGAAGCAGAAGAAAATGATGTGGAAGCATTAAGTGCCTGCATCCCCACGAGTTCATCCTCCAGGAGTTCTGAGATGCCAAGAGAGCAGCACAACTGGTAGTTCTTGGTTTTGTTACGCTGTTCCCACGTGGAATAAATGTTTGGATTTTCCTAGAAAGCACAGAGATGGCCCTGTAGAACTGAGCACAGGTGAGGGCTGCCAGGCACTGCTCAGTGGAGCCCTGAGGCTGGAGAAAGCAGCACAGCAAAAATGGGATGTTGGGATTTGAATTTCCCAGCATGAGAAGTGCCCCGTGTGGTGGGAACAGGAGAGGGGATCAGGCAGCACAGGAAGAGACTCAGCAATGAGTTGGAGTAAACTTGAAACTGAGGCCTTTGGATTGTGCAGCTGCTTTGTTAAAAAACTCAGAGGTGTCCCAGGTGAGTGATGGATGCCATTGGTACCAGCAGGGCTTTTGGTGCCCTCGTGTTTTCAGTCTGGGCCACACAGACTGGGCAGCTGATTCCAGGTGCATTGTGGAGGCTGCTCAGGGACTGTGGCTGTCAAAGGGACATTTGGCACCTTAGGGAGCTGGTTTTGTTACAGGAGAAGCTCAGTAGTGGAGTGTCTGCAGAAAGCACAGAGTCATTGAGGTTGGAAAATCCTGTGGAGCTCATGGAGCCCAACCATCCCCAGCACTGCCCAAGCCACCACTGCCCCATGTCCCCAAATGCCACATCCACAGGGCTTTTAAATCCCTACAGGGATGGGGATCCACCACTGCCTGGGTAGCCTGTGGGGAATGAATATTTCCCAGGTCCTCTCCTGCCTGGCAGCTTTCCAGCCCCTCTGGATTGTTCCATGGGGTTGGTGTGACCCCAGTGCAGCACCCAGCTCTTGGCCTTGTTGTCCCTCACCCCAGTGGCCCCAGCCCATGGCTCCAGCCTGTCCTGATCCCTCTGCAGAGCTCCCTGGCCCCAGCACATGCACATCCCACCCCCTGGGGCTGTCCATGAGCTCAGCCAGGGTGGTGCCTCCATCCCCATGTGCAGAGTGTCCCTGGAGGTGTTGGACAGGGCTGAGCCAGCCCTGAGCCCACTGGGGCCCATCCCAGCTGGCTGTGCCTCCATCCCAGCTGGATGTGCCTCCATCCCAGCTGGATGTGCCTCCATCCCAGCTGGCTGTGCCTCCATCCCAGCTGGATGTGCCTCCATCCCAGCTGGATGTGTCTCTATCCCAGCTGGATGTGCCTCCATCCCAGCTGGATGTGTCTCTATCCCAGCTGGATGTGCCTCCATCCCAGCTGGATGTGTCTCTATCCCAGCTGGATGTGCCTCCATCCCAGCTGGATGTGTCTCTATCCCAGCTGGATGTGCCTCCATCCCAGCTGGATGTGTCTCTATCCCAGCTGGATGTGCCTCCATCCCAGCTGGATGTGTCTCTATCCCAGCTGGATGTGCCTCCATCCCAGCTGGATGTGTCTCTATCCCAGCTGGATGTGCCTCCATCCCAGCTGGATGTGTCTCTATCCCAGCTGGATGTGTCTCTATCCCAGCTGGATGTGTCTCCATCCCAGCTGGATGTGTCTCCATCCCAGCTGGATGTGTCTCCATCCCAGCTGGATGTGTCTCTATCCCAGCTGGATGTGTCTCTATCCCAGCTGGATGTGTCTCTATCCCAGCTGGATGTGTCTCCATCCCAGCTGGATGTGTCTCCATCCCAGCTGGATGTGTCTCCATCCCAGCTGGATGTGTCTCCATCCCAGCTGGATGTGCCTCTATCCCAGCTGGATGTGTCTCTATCCCAGCTGGATGTGCCTCCATCCCAGCTGGATGTGTCTCCATCCCAGCTCTATCCCAGCTGGCTGTGCCTCCATCCCCAGCTCTCCCTGGGCCCAACTTGATCCCAGCCTATCCAAGCCAGGACCAGCTGTTTCTCCAGGAGGATGCCATGGGAAAAGGTGCCAAAGGCTTCCTCAGAGCCCAGGCAGATTCATCCACAGCCTTTCCCTCATCCCTTAAGGTCACCCTGTCACAGAAGGAGATCAGGTTGGTCAGGCAGGACCTGTCACAAAGCCAGGCTGGCTAGGCCTGATCTCCTGCTTGTCCTGCACGTGCCCTGTGGTCACACCCCAGGTGATCTGCCCCAGGACCTTCCCCAGCCCCGAGGTCAGCCTGACAGGCCTGGACTTCTGGATCCTCCTTCAGCACTTCTTGGAGCCTGGCATCACAGTGGCCAACGTCCAGTGAGACAGGCCCTTCCCAGCTCCCCAGGACTGATGCTAAATGGTGCAGATTGCCCCTCCAGAGAGGCCTGTGCTGCAGGGGGGGGGCTGGATCTGGGATTCCTCATCCCTGCCCAGGCTGACTCTGCATCCCTCCCCTCCCTGCTCCCTTTGGAGACCCTGCCCCACTCTCTGCTTTCTGTTTCCCTTCTCTCCCTCGTTTCTCCCTTTGGGTCCTGCCCTGTTTTCCTCCCCAGTCCCTCTTTCTCCCCTGGCTCATCCCTCGCGTTGTGCAGTGGCAAAGTGGGGAGGAGAGAACCATTAACCAGTGCTAGGAAGTCATTAGGAGGCTGGGGTTAATTAACAGCCTGTTCCTCTGCCACTGCAGTGCATGAAGCTCCTTTGTGGGCAGCTGTAAATGTGCCCAGATGGCAGCTGTAGATGGTGGCCTGGCCACACCAAAGGGAAGCAGGTGTTTTGGGTGTGCTGGAGGAGATGTGTGACCCTGGAACTCTGTCCCTGTGTCCTTCCAGCACGCCAACGAGGATGTGGAGAGGATGCTGTTAGGAAACAAGTGTGACATGGAAGATAAAAGAGTTGTCCCTAAAGCAAAAGGTGAACAGGTGAGTATCAAACAAACACTTCTTTATCCAAATCACTGCCAAGCCTTGTGCCTGCTCCAGGGGGTTGGGATGGCCCAGTGGGATGTGCCAGGGAATGAATGCAGGAGCTGATGGTTGTGGATCCTGGGAGTGTTTGCTCAGAAACTGCCACCAATGGGATGAGTTCAGCTGCAGTTTCTGCCTGCTTTGATAACTCAAAATTCCCAGACATCCCTGAAGTTCCTCACTGTGTGACAATGTGTGGTGTCTGTCCTCCTAGGCTCAGACACAGACTTGGGATTATTCAGTAGATTTTTAATTGTTCTGAATTGTGAAAAGTTCTGAATCATCTGAGCCACCTCACCTGGCTGGTGCCCGTTGGGCTGAGGGAGGCACAGAATCCCAGAATCCCTGAGGTTGGGAAAGAGCTCCAGAGCATGGAATCCAAGCTGTGCCCCATCCCCACCCTGTCCCCAGCCCAGAGCACTCAGTGCCACCTCCAGCCCTTCCTGGGACACCTCCAGGGATGGGCACTCCAACCCTCCCTGGGCAGCCCCTGCCAAGGCCTGAGCACCCTTTCCATGGGGAAATTCCTGCTGCTGTCCAAGCTGAGCCTGCCCTGGCCCAGCCTGAGGCCACTTCCCCTTGTCCTGTCCCTGTGCCCTGGCAGCAGAGCCCGATCCCCCCTGGCTGTCCCCTCCTGGCAGGGACTTGTGCAGAGCCACCAGGTCCCCCCTGAGCCTCCTTTTGTCCAGCCAGAGCCCCTTTCCCAGCTCCCTCAGCCCCTCCTGGGGCTCCATTCCCTTCCCAGCTCCGTTCCCTTCCCTGGACACGCTGCAGCCCCTGCAGGTCTCTCTTGTCAGGAGGGGCCCAGAGCTGCCCCCAGCACTGGAGGTGCCCCAGCAGTGCCAGCACAGGGGACGGGCACTGCCCTGGCCCTGCTGCCACCCCACAGCTGGCACAGCCCAGGGGCCAGTGGCCTCCTGCCCACCTGGGCACCCCTGTGCTCGTGTCCAGTCCAGTATTCCCTGCTTTATAAATGCTGCTGATCCCAAAGGGGAGGTGGCACTGTTGGAATATCCCCAGGAGCCCTTGGAATACCCCCAGGATCTCTAATCTCCCTCTCTCTGTTTGCTGCAGATTGCCAGGGAGCACGGTATTAGGTTTTTTGAAACTAGTGCAAAAGCAAATATAAACATTGAGAAGGCATTCCTCACATTAGCAGAAGACATTCTTCGAAAGGTAGGTGCTCACAGCATTCCTTTGCAACAAATATCCTGAAATTCCACCTCTCCTTGTTGTGATGTTCACCTGCCTTGTTGCAGTGTTTGACTTTGCTGTGCTGAGGCAAAGGAGTCCCTGAAGGAGCAGGCCTGAACTTGTGAAGCTTGTTTGATGTTTTGTTGTTTGAGGGGGCCTGCCTGCAGGGAGCAGAGCCATCAGAGCCAAGGAACTGGAATTCCTGTTTGGTTGGCCCTTACACTCATGGTGGTTGTGCCTGTGCTGGAGTTCAGCCATTTCCCTTGGCGTGGAGAGAATGGGGAGGGGCTGCTGGGTAGAGTTCAGGTGTGGAGGGTGGCACAGGAAGGGGCTCTGCCACTCCCAGCTGTGCCCCCAGCAATCAGCCCCCAGCCATGGCATTTCCTTGGGGGTTCTCATCATCTGGTGCTTGCCTCCCCTTCCTGAAAGGGGCAGTGTACCATGGAACCATGGAGGCAGTGAGGCTGGAGAAGCTCTCTGAGAGACATTTGATGATTTGACCAAGTCAAATCATTCCCTAGCACTGCCAGAGCCACCACTGAGCCCTGTCCCCAAGTGCCACATCCTCAGGGCTTTTAAATCCCTCCAGGAATGGGCAGCTGTTCCACAGCTGGACAACCTTTCCAGGAAGAATTTGTTCCCTATATCCAATCTAAACCCTCCTGGCTGAGCCTGAGGCCATTTCCCCTTGTCCTGTCCCTGTTCCCTGAGAGCAGAGCCCGACCCCCCCTGGCTGTCCCCTCCCGTCAGGGAGTTGTGCAGAGCCACCAGGTCCCCCCTGAGCCTCCTTTTGTCCAGCCAGAGCCCCTTTCCCAGCTCCCTCAGCCCCTCCTGGGGCTCCATTCCCTGCCCAGCCCCGTTCCCTTCCCTGGACACGCTGCAGCCCCTGCAGGTCTCTCTTGTCAGGAGGAGCCCAGAGCTGCCCCCAGCACTGGAGGGGCCCCAGCAGTGCCAGCACAGGGGACGGGCACTGCCCTGGCCCTGCTGCCACCCCAGGTTGTCTCCATGGCCTGTAGCAGCTCCCTGCGTGCCCAGAGCTGCTGGTGCTGCTGTAGCTGTGCCCATGACCTCTGGCATGGGTACAGAATGCAGCAGCTTCCCCCAGGTGCCACTGAGGTGTCCCAGGACTGAGCTGGGCCGGATCCCTGCGTGGCTCCAGGGCCCTTTCCGTGGGATGCAGACCCATGGCCAAGGGCTGTGTGTGCACAGAAACCCCTGTGCTGGAACATTCCTGCCTAGGAGCAGGTCATGGAAGCTCTGGAGCTCCAGACACATGGCTTGGCCAACCCTGGCACTTGTGTTCCTGTTCCTGCACAAATGAACCCCATCCCAAGCCTGTCTCATCCCTGCCTTCCCCCCTCTCCCTTGTGAATGCTGTGGATAATGTCACCCAGTTGTCACTGCAGTTCTCAGTCATGGCTTAATCAGTTTTTGACAAGCTTTGTGTGATAAACAGGGTGAAAACCCCTGGCCTTTGGTGAACAGGAGGCCAGGCTACAAACCATACCAACCTTTGGGCCTTAAATCTTCTTTTTCGACCTCTGTCATTATCCCGGGGGTTCTTTTGCAAGGCTGTGACGAAGGAGACTTTAAAAAGGAATGTGGAGACTGAAGTGTGGTGAGGGTTTAGGTTCCTTCCCAAGCAGCTGGAAGTAGATGTTGGTGTTGGATCAAACCCACTGGAGTGGGGTTTTGGCTTTGGTGTCACCAAGTTCCATGCTGTGACCAGGAGGAGCCAGTGTGTCCTCTTCCTCAGGAGCTGCTGTCCCAGGAGCAGGGAGCAGAGGCTGGGAACAAGCCCAGGTTATCTGTAAAAACTGTGGGGTTTGGAGGTCATCAGTTCACATAATCTGAGTTCAGCTTGTGTTTGCAGGCTGGGATTTCCTTACTGCACCAAACCCGGCGTGGGCTCTGTGTGCGGGACCTGAAACAGTTCCAGTTGACTTTGGGGTGGTCCCAGTTCAAGCATTGGGGGTTTTCCCAGCTTTCCAGTTGTTTATTTACAACAAACCAACAAACCAAACCAAACCAAAACAACCCTTAAATTGTTTTTGCACATTTGTGCTGGAGTGGGGGGAGGATTCCCCGCATTTCTGTGGAGCTCTTTGTGCACAGTTGATCCCCAGTTTCATCTGGTGATGTCAGTCCTTGCCAGCTCTGGGTGTTCTCCTGGGGATCTCCAGAGCCCTCTAACTGTGTTCACTTGTTTCCTTGCAGACCCCTGTAAAAGAGCCCAACAGTGAAAATGTAGATATCAGCAGTGGCGGTGGGGTGACGGGCTGGAAGAGCAAGTGCTGCTGAACCTTCTCCTCTCTCACCAATCGCCATCCACCGCCCCTTTTTTCTCGCTGCAAAACAAACCACTCTGCCCGTTTTTTAACCTGAAACCAATGTTTTTGTTCCTCATCTTAACGAGCTCCTGCCTCCCCTTGGTTTTCCGGCTAGGACAGCTTTGCCTCCTCCAGTTTTCTCAACACATGTATAGGAAATTCATCTCCGTGACTTCATTTCCATGTCCTTGCTCAACTCACCACTACGTTTGGGTTGTATTATAGTCCCGTCCCTCCTGCCATTCAACCCCAGAGCAATCATACTCAACTCTCTTCTGCAAATTGTATAAGAATAAAGGTTAGAATTAACAATTGATTTTGTACAACAGTGGAATTTTCTGTCATGGATCATGTGCTTGAGTCACCATATTCTCTAGATGCATCAGGCAAGAGCCAGGAAAAACTCATTTTCGCCTTGAGTCCGTGAGTGGGGTTTCTTTGTCCTGTGCCTTATGTGGAAAAAGGAACTTTTATTTTCACTTTCTTTTCTCCTTTCTGGTGGAAGCATGTGCAGGAGACATCCCATCCCCCGTGCCATTGAGTCCTGACCTCCGTAGTGGTTGCTTTCTGTAACGTTGGTGTCATGCATCGAGGACAAAGGGTGGTGCAAAACAAAAGCAAACTCCATGTAACCTGCTGTGTCTCCTCTTGGCAATCCCACCGTTCCCAACTCTTCCTGCTGCCATTTTTTTTCTCACTTTGCCGCTCTTTCCTTTTTTTTTTTTTCTTCTTCTTTTTTTTTTTTGCCTGCATGCTGCTTTGATTTGCATTTCTCCATGGTGTGACGTGTTAATGGAAAGGATGGCAACGCGGTGTGTTTGCCAAAAATTTAATACAAAGCACTGATTTAGCTTCCGAGGTAAAAACGTTGAGATTCCTACTAACCCCCCTAGGCCTGTCCGTCACTAGTGATCCCCTCCTCCCTCCCTCTAGCCCCATATGGAAGAGTTATTTGCATGCACTAGTTTCTCTGGAGGGTGATGTGGTTGTCTACTTTCTGTGTATGAATATAACATGGATTCCCAAACTGACAGCAGTTCATTAACACGAGCTCCCAGCTTCTGTCCCCGCCGGCCGCTCCCGGGGCTGCGGGGCCGGGCCGAGGCCGAGCGGAACTGGATGGAAAGAGAAGGAAAGGAAAGGAAACAAAGCAGCCAGTGGGCAGTTGAATTTATTACCTCCCTGGAAACTTTCCACTTTCCAGTGTCCACAGCCGTGCTGGGGCAGCCCTGCCCGGGAGCCCGGCGGGCGATCCCGCTCTCCTCGGGATGGAGCGGCCGTTCCGTTCCGGCTCTCCCTGCCGCTCCTGCCGCTGTCACCCGGCCGTGCTGGCCCTGCCGTGCCGCTCCTGCCGCTGTCGCCCGGCCGTGCTGGCCCTGCCGTGCCGCTCCTGCCGCTGTCGCCCGGCCGTGCTGGCCCTGCCGTGCCGCTCCTGCCGCTGTCGCCCGGCCGTGCTGGCCCGGTCCTGCCGCTGTCACCCGGCCGTGCTGGCCCTGTCCTGCCGCTGTCACCCGGCCGTGCTGGCCCTGCCGTGCCGCAGGAGGAGCCCAGGGCCGCCGGTGTCGCTGCCGAGCGTGGCTCCCCGGCCGTGGGTCCCCGGCGGTGAATCCGGCCCGGAGCCCCGCGGGCGTGGACACCTCGCAGCCCCCGAGCCCCGCTCCGCTCCTGGGCACAGCCTGTGCCTCGCTGCGGCCGCGGGCTTGGCATCGGGACTGGCATCGGGACTGGCATCGCGACTGGCATCGGGCTTGGCATCGGGACCGGCTCCGCTCCGCCCTCGCCGCAGTCGCTAACGCTGAGTGAATTTTAATGAAATGACGGTGTTTTAACATGGAACTCCCGGGCCGGAGCGGCCGCTCCCCGTGCGGGGACTCGCCGAGGTGTCTCCCTGTCCCTCTGTATTTGGCGTTTTGTCCCTGTGTGTGTTAACCCTTCCCAGGCGAGTGGCTGCTGGAGTCGGGCTCAGCGTTGTACAGAGTCCGCCTACTTCAGGCTAAATCTGCACTTTCTAACGTGATCAAAAAGGGAAAAAAAAAGGCGAAATCTACATCAAGGGGGTTTTGTATAATCCTTGTTTTAAACGTGAGCTTTTTATTTGCTTGCAGGGGCTCGGCTCCCTGCGTGTGACCCCTTTGTAGACGCTGTGCCCGTTGCAGGCACAGGTGGAGCCCAGGCCACTCGCTGGTGCCACTCGCTGTCCCCTCGTCCCTCCCTCAATAAAACTGAGCTGTTTCTATCGGGTCTATTTCTGTTCTGTCCAAGCTCCAGCTGCCCCCGCGGGCTCAGGCGGGGCGGGGCCGCCAGGAGGGAGCAGCGCCAGTCGGTGCTGATGCTGAAACAGATAAAACCCCCCTAAAAACAATAATAATAATAATGATCATGTCGGAGGAGTTTGCAGTAACTTGATGTCTGCTGGTATCTCAACTCCCTGCTAGTTCCAAACTAAGTTAGTCCAGACTAACTGCTTGTGAAACCTGTGCTTGGAACCCCAGCCCAGCCCTGTGGAGTAGAGAAGGGCAGCGGGAGGTGTCAGCAGCCCCTCCGTGCCCCGGCCCCGCCCGCGGAGGGAGCTCAGCGCTGCCCTTTTGTCACCAAAAAAGTGTTAAACCTTGAAATTGGTTCTGCTAAACCAAACCTGAGCTTGGCTCTGTCCCACGGCCGTGTCACTCGCCGGGGTCGCTGCGGCGCTTCGTGCCCTCGGACTCGGACAGTGGAATAAAACAGCATCAAGGTCTTGGATTAATTCCCATGCCGACAATTTTTTACTTAATCTTTTAATATTTTTGCTACTCCACTCTGGCTTTTTATTTAAAACACATTCTTTTGTACCACTTACTGTATCAAATTGTATAAAAGATCACTGTCCCATTCTTGGTCGTACCAAGAGCAAATAAAAGCTTTTATAAACTTGCAGTGGTGACTTCCTGGGCCCCTTGAATTCCCTCTGGCTCTGCTGGGAGAGAGCCCAGCCCTGGAGGAGGTGGGATGAGTCCCCTCCAAACCTTCAGGCCACCAGGACCGGTTTGGCTGGGGGTAGAGCTGTTCCTCCTGCCGTTTCCAAAGCTGCCGGTGGCGTTTTCCGAGGACAGGATGGTGGGAAGCGCAGGGGAGGGTCCGAGGCTGCCCCACCCCGAGGTGGAGCCCCCGTGGGGGGAGGAACACCCGGCCGGGGGGTGTGAGGTCTCCTTTGGGGCCCCTGCTTGGAGAGGGCCTTGGCCAGCGTTTTTTGGGAAGCAGCTGTTCCAGAGAACCAAATCTCTGCTCCCCCGGGCCCTGCCTTGGGTGGGAAGCAGGGCTGGCTGTTCCAGCTCTCCAGGAGCCCCCGCTGCTGGGCCAGTGTCCCCCACCCGCCCTTGCCAGTCCCCTGTGCCCGCTCTGCAGCCCCCGGAGCTGGGAGTTCCCCTCCAACAGAGCCCAGAGAGGACCATCCCGGTGACAGCAGAGGACTCATCTCTGCTGCTGCCCTCCTGCTGCCACCGTGTCCCCACTGCCACGGTGTCCCTGTTCCCACAGTGTCCGCACTGCCATCGTGTCCTGGCTGCCACAGTGTCCCTATTCCCACAGTGTCCCCAATGCCATCGTGTCCCGGCTGCCACAGTGTCCCTGCTCCCAGTGTCCCTCCCTAATGCCGTGGTGTCCTTGCTGCCACTGTGTCCCTGCTGCCACAGTGTGCCCACTGCCGCGGTGTCCCTGCTCCCACAGTGTTCCCAATGCCATCGTGTCCCGGCTGCCACAATGTCCCTGCTCCCAGTGTCCCCACCGCCGCGGTGTCCCCGCTGCCACAATGTCCCTGCTCCCACGGTGTCCCCACTGCCGCGGTGTCCCCGCTGCCGTGGTGTCCCTGTTCCCACGGTGTCCCCACTGCCGCGGTGTCCCCGCTGCCGTGGTGTCCCTGTTCCCACGGTGTCCCCACTGCCGCGGTGTCCCCGCTGCCGTGGTGTCCCTGTTCTCACAGTGTCCCCGCTGCCGCGGTGTCCCCGTTCCCATGGTGCCGGTATCCGGGAGAGGCTGTTTTCGTGCCGCTGGTGGGAATAAAGCTGGAGTGTCATGGCCGCGCTCCTCGGCGGTCCCTGGGAGGGGACGAGGCCGTGGGGAGCAGCTCAGAGGGCCCAAACCCTCCCCATGCCGGGGGCTCACGGCGTGGGAGCCCCGCACAGCCATGCACGGCTGGGGGATTTCGGGGAGGAGCTCCCAGGGGGCCTCGGGGAAGGGGGGCCTGGCAGGGACCTTCCCCACCTGTGCTGCTGCTCCGTGTCACCCGCGGCAGTGAGACCTGGGTTTTCCCCATCCTCCTCCTGCTGTGCCCATGCCGGCTCCATCCCCATGCCGGCTCTATCCCATCCCTGCTCTGTTCCACACCTGCCCTTCCCTGTCCCTTCTCCTTTCCTACAGCTGTTCCCTCCCTTTCCCTGCTCCTTTTCCATCCCTGCTCTTTCCCTAGAGCTGCTCCATCGTTTTCCCTGTTCCTTCCCCATCCCTGGTTCCTCCCATCCCTGCTCCTGCTTCATCCCTTTCACTGTTCCACCTCTGCTCCATCCATCCATCCATCCATCCATCCATCCATCATCCATCCATCCATCCATCCATCCATCCATCCATCCATCCATCCATCCATCCATCCATCCATCCATCCCTGCTCCCACCCTGTCCAGCAGCCTCCCCTTGTACTTGGCTTGGGGGACAGTGACAGGACAGGGGACAGCACACGGTGACACGTCCCCAGGGCCGCCACTGGCCCTGCAGGCACTTGCTGCTTCCTCCACTCCTTCATCCTCCTCAGCCCGGTCTCCAGCGGCCCAGGGAGTGGGGATGCAGCCAGCAAAGGACCGGGGAGGGCGGGCCCGGGCGAGACCCTCCGGAGCTGGACCGGGCGGCTCTGAGTGACTGAAGGGTGCAGGGACCCACCGGTTCCGTGTCCCCAGCTCAGGGTGGCCGGGAGTCCCCAGGGTGCGGAGTCCCCGCTCGGGGAGATGGCGATGTCCCTGCCGAGGGTCCCCCCTGACTCCCTTGTCCATGGGCCCCTCTCCCGGTGCCATTTGTGCTCCGTGTCCGTGCGGCAGCGCCGGGCCGGGGGGTCCCGGCCGGGACATCGGGGGCGGCATCGGGGTCCCCCCGTCCCTCCCGGGTCCCTTGTGCTCCCCGCAGCCCCCCCTTGGGACCCCCGGCAGCTCCCGGCCGCTCCGCGCCTCCAGCAGCGGGACGGGATGGGGGGAGGGTCCCCGGGGCGCCCCCCACCCCTTTCCTTTGCGGCCAGAGGGAGCCGAACCCCGGCACCCGGAGGGAGCCGGGGCTGAGCCCCCCCGGGTCCCGAGGGCGCGGGCGGAGCCGCCCCCGCCGCGGGGCAGCGCGTCCNCTCCTGCCCCGCTCCCGCCGCCCCCCGGCCCCGGCCCGGCGGCGGCGGCGATGGAGCCCGGCCCGGGGCCGGCCTGAGCCGCGATGCGATGGAGAAGCTCGCGGCGGGGCTGGCCCGGCTCCGCTGGAGCCCCGCGGCGCTGCCCCTCGACGCCATCGTCAGCCAGTGCCGCCTGCCCACCCTCGTCTGCCTCGGGCAGGGTGAGCCCGGCGGGGAGGACACGAGGGGGGGATGAAGTCTGGAGGGACGAGAAGGAGGAGGAGGGAGGGAGGTTGGAGTGATGGGGGGGGGGAGGAGGGAGGGACAGAGAGTGAGGCTGGAGTGCCGCGGAGGAGGGAGATAGGATGGAGTGATGAGGAGGGGGGGGGGGAGGGCGGGGGGGGCCGGGGGAGGGAGGGAGGAGGGAGGGACAGAGAGTGAGGCTGGAGTGATGAGGAGGAGGGAGAAAGGATGGAGTGATGAGGAGGGAGGGGTGGAAGGCGGAGGAATGGGGAGGGAGGGAGGAAGGCTGGAGAGTGAGGACGAGGAGGGAGGGAGGTTGGAGCGATGAGGGAAAGGGAGAGACGAAGGACCAAGGGACCAGGAAGAGGGAAGGAAGAAGTCTGGGGGGACGAAGAGGACGAGAGAGACTGGAGTGATGAGGAGCAGGGAGCCGTGGAGAGTTGAGGGATGGGGAAGTGAGGAAGGCTTGAGAGTGAGGAGGAGGAAGGGAGGCAGGCTTGGAGGGAGGGATGGAGAGTGGAGGGATGAAGAGGAAGACAGGAAAGATGGAGAGGTGAGGAGAAAGAATGGTGGAGGGAGAGAGGAGGGTTGGAGGGGTGAAGAGTAGGCTGGAAGAGGCTGAAGGGATGAGGAAGGGAAAGACTGGAAGGACCAGGAGAAGGAAGGAGTCTGGAGTGCTAGGGAGGGAGGGAGGGAGGCTGGGGCCAGGTGACACCAAGCTGCTGTCCCGGCTCCAGGGCTGCTCCGGTCGGACCCTTCCGGGTGAGGGGCTGGGGCAGGGGGGGCCGGGGGCTGCCCCTCAGGGGGGTCCCTGGGCTCCTGCCCTGTGGGGATGTGAGAGGGGAAATTGTGGGGCCCAGGCTGCTCCCACTTCCCCCAAGCCACGGCCCAGCACTTTTCCCCACTGTCACCCTTCCCGGGTGACACTCCGGAGGAGCTGGCACCAGGCTGGCAGGGGCAGGGAGCCACCGTGTCCCCTCCCCACCCTCCCTGGACACGGCCTGGCTGGGGGGGCCTGGCTGTGACCCCCACCCAGGCTGAGTGGGGAGCAGGGGGTGCGGGGACCAGGAGGTGCAGGGGGACCCCGGGGTCGCCGTGCCCCCCGCGGAGCAGGGCCCATCGCGGGTGCGGGGGCTGCGGGGGCCCCGGGGGGGTCGGGGGTGCCGCGGTTCTGGAGGGCTCCCGGGGGGGCCTGCGCCGGCCCCGACTCAATAAACTTCTTGTTTGCGGCGGCTGCAGCTTTTCAGGGGGCACAAAGAAATTGTTTCCTGGGCAACTGGCGGCTCTTGGCAGCGGCACCTGCTCATCCCTCGCTCCGGCCGGGCGGCCAGCGGCGCCGGGGGGCGGGGAGGGGCTGGCGGTGGTGACAACCCTGTCCCCCCCGCAGGTGAGCGCGTGGAGGGGGTGACAGCCCAGGACGTGCTTCTGGTCCACTCGTGCCGGCAGTGGACGACGGTGACAGCCCACAGCCTGGAGGAGGGACACTACGTCATCGGACCCAAAATCGACATCCCGCTCCAGTACCCAGGTGGGGGGCTGGGGGAAACGGGGACAACGGTGACAACGGGGACAACGGGAATGGTGTCCCCGGGCCAGCGGAGCCGGGACCTCACCCCCACGGTGGGGCTGCTCCAGTAAGGTCCAGTCTGGGGTAGGAGATGCTCTGGTTTGGGGGCTGCCCCCACCCCTGGCAGAGCTGCAGGGGCTGCAGAGGGAGCAGGCAGGGATCAGGATCGGGATGGGCTGGGATGGGATGGGATGGGATGGGATGGGATGGGATGGGATGGGATGGGATGGGATGGGATGGGATGGGATGCAGACAAGGAAAGGGATGGGATGTAGACAAGGACAGGGATGAGGATGAGGATGGGGTAGGATGGGATAGAGCTGGGAATGGGAGAGAGATGAGGATGGGATGAGGAAAAGGGACAGGGATGAGCTGGGATGGGATGAGGAAGGGATGGGGACAGGGAGAGTGATNAGCCTGGAGGAGGGACACTACGTCATCGGACCCAAAATCGACATCCCGCTCCAGTACCCAGGTGGGGGGCTGGGGGAAACGGGGACAACGGTGACAACGGGGACAACGGGAATGGTGTCCCCGGGCCAGCGGAGCCGGGACCTCACCCCCACGGTGGGGCTGCTCCAGTAAGGTCCAGTCTGGGGTAGGAGATGCTCTGGTTTGGGGGCTGCCCCCACCCCTGGCAGAGCTGCAGGGGCTGCAGAGGGAGCAGGCAGGGATCAGGATCGGGATGGGATGGGATGGGATGGGATGGGATGGGATGGGATGGGATGCAGACAAGGAAAGGGATGGGATGTAGACAAGGACAGGGATGAGGATGAGGATGGGGTAGGATGGGATAGAGCTGGGAATGGGAGAGAGATGAGGATGGGATGAGGAAAAGGGACAGGGATGAGCTGGGATGGGATGAGGAAGGGATGGGGACAGGGAGAGTGATGCGGATGGGCTGGGCTGGGGAGGAGCTGGGGCTGGGATGAGGATGAGGAAGGGGCTGGGTTGGGGCCGGCAGTGCAGACGAAGGTGCTGAGCTGCCTGTGCCGGCAGCCGCCAGAGCCTTAATGACCCCTCTAAGTGCTCCATGGCGGTAATGAGTCCTGCTAATAAATAAATCATGGGAAATGGAGCGGGGGAGGGGTTAATCACCCGTCCCGCGGGGGCTGCAGGGGGGCTGGGCAGTGTGTTAACAGCGCTCGGGGGCTCGGCCGTGCCCGGCCGTGCCCCGGGATGTGGGGCTGAGCGGCTCCAGCCTCGGGTGTCCCCAGAGCCAAGCGAGGAGCTCTGGTGTCCCGGCTCCCCGGGGATTAATATTCCCCTCAGGTCCGCCCCCGGCAGCCGATGCCGGTGGCGGCGGCTTCGCTGTGGCTGCAGCTCCCCCGCTCCCGTTCCTCCTTTCCCTGCTGCTGCTGCCGAGCCCCCTCCCCTGCCCAGCTCCCTTCCCGGTGTCTCTCCCACCCGCGGCGTGGGGTCACTGTGCCCTGGCAGGGCCGGGACGGGATTCTGGGGGGTAATGGGCACCCCTTGCAATTTGGGCTGCTCTGGGTGCGTCCTTCCATTCACAGGAAGGCTTTTGGGGGGTCCCTGCAGCTCTGGGGGTGCCGAGTGGCGCTGCTGAGACACCCCCGTGCCTTGTCCCGCCCAGAACCCCCCCAGGTGCTGCTGGGGGGGAGCAGGGCCGGGGGATGCTCTGGGGTCCCCCTGCAGCACTTGGACACTGGCAAAGCCCACAGGAGTGTCCCCAAAGATGTGGTGGGGACCCCAGGAGGGCTGAAGGGCTGCGCTGGCCCCAGGGGGGGTGGCAGCAGGTCCCTGTGAGGAGTCGGGCTCCTCTCACCTCGGTGGGCTCGGGGGTCCCCGCAGGGAAGTTCAAGCTGCTGGACCAGGACCGGGACCTCCGCGAGCCCGTGCAGTACTTCAACAGCGTGGAGGAGGTGGCCAGCATCTTCCCAGACCGCATCTTCGTCATGGAGGCCATCACCTTCAGCGTGAAGGTCCTGGGGGACAGCAGGGGACACCGGGAGGACAGCAGGGGACACCGGGGAGACAGCAGGGAGTGGTGGTGGGATGTCAGGGGACACCAAGGACAGTGGTGGGGCAGGAGGGGAATATTGGGGAGTAGGGGCAAAGCACCAGGGACTTCAGGGGTTGGTGGGACATCAAGAGAGGATGGTGGGACAGCAAAGGTTGGTGGTGGGACACCAGGGGAGAGTGGTGGGATATTGGGGGAGTTGGTAGGACACCAGTGCAGGGTGGTGGGAATGAAGGGGTCGGTGCTGGGACATCAGGAGAGGACAGTGGGACAGCAGGGAGTGATGCTGGGGCATCAGTGATGGTGGTGGGACTTCGGGATGGTGGTGGAGCGTCAGGAATAGTGGTGGGATGTCAGGGGATGGTGGTGGGACATAAAGGATGGTGGTGGAACATCAGGGGACGGTGGTGAAACATCAGGGATTATGGTGGAGCATCAGGGATAGCGGTGGAATTTCAGGGATGGTGCTGGGATGTCAGGGGTGGTGCTGGGATGTCAGGGATGGTGCTGGGATGTCAGGGATGGTGCTGGGATGTCAGGGGTGGTGCTGGGAGGCCCGGGGCAGGGCAGCGGGTGCCACCTTGGGGCTGTCGCGGGCAGGTGGTGTCAGGGGAGTTCAGCGAGGACAGCGAGGTTTACAACTTCACGCTGAACGCGGGGGACGAGCTGACGCTGATGGGGCAAGCGGAGATCCTGTGCGCCAAGACGGTGAAGGAGAAGTCGCGCTTCAACACCCTCCTGCGCAAGCTGGGCAAGGCGGCGCCGGCGGCGGGGGCGCGGCAGGTGAAGGGCAAGATGCCGTGTCTGATCTGCATGAACCACCGCACCAACGAGAGCCTGAGCCTGCCCTTCCAGTGCAAGGGCCGCTTCAGCACGCGCAGCCCGCTGGAGCTGCGGCTGCAGGAGGGCGAGCACACCATCCGCAGCATCATCGAGAAGGTGCGGCTGCCCGTGAACGTGGCCGTGCCCAGCCGGCCCGCCCGCAACCCCTACGACCTGCACGCCATCCGCGAGGGCCACTGCTACAAGCTGGTCAGCATCATCTCCAAGACGGTGGTGCTGTGCTGCATCCTGCGCCGGGAGGAGCTGGTGCCCTTCCACTTCCTGCTGCTGACCGACATGCCCCGCTTCCAGCTGCCCGAGGGGCTGCTGGCCGGGGACCCGCAGCTGGAGAAGCTGCTGCGGGACAGCGCCGCGTATTGCCACGACCGCTTCAACCCCGACGAGTACTCGCGGGCCGTGCGTGAGGCCAAGCCGGACTTCCTGGAGGAATGTGCGAGCCCGCGGCGCCTGCGGCTCTGCCTGCCCGCCTGCGCCCGCGAGGAGCTCAGCCAGCCCCTGCAGCGCCTCTCGCTCTGTGCCTGCGGCTCCGGGGGTCCCCGGGAGCCCCCCGCCCGCTGCCAGGGACCGCGGGGCCTCGGCGGGGGCACCCCGCGCCCGCCGCTGCCCGACTTCCCCGACCCCGACCGGGAGTACATGACGCCCGACTGGGCCGAGCCCGAGTTCAGGACTCAGGAGCCGCTGGAGATTCCCTACGAGGAGCTGTGGAGCAATCCCAGCCCGGAGGGATGCTGCGAGCTGGGCAGCACCGGCGCCCGGCCGGACCTCGTGTCCTTCGGGGCTGTCACCCCGCTGGGCTCCCCGCGCCGCCCCGGGGACGAGCCCCGAGGGGACACCCCGCCCCCTGTGCCACCCAAATCGGAGGCGGTAAGAGCCCGGTCCCGTCCCCAGGGATGGGGAATGGCATCGCTGGGGTCCTGTCAGCCACTCCGCGGCAAGGCCAGCCCCATGGCAGGGCAGCCCGACCCCCTCCCCGACCCCTGGCCCTGGGGTCCCTCCCCGACTCTGCCTGGTCACCCAAATCTTCAGACCTCACTTCCCCAGGGCTGCCCATCACCAGATCCTCAGGACACACTCGTCCCGCGGTATCCCCGGCCCCTCAGGGCTCTCTGCACCATCGAGTACCTGAAGCTTTTGGGCTGCCCACAACCGTGGGGTACCCCGATCCTCTGGGCTTCCCTACACAACGGGATACCCAAAATTTCAGGCTCCCCTTCACCACGGGGTACCCCCGTATTTTGGTCTCCTCGCACCATGGGGTACGAGGACCCCGAGTCTCCCCACTTGCACCCAGAGCTTCGTGGCTCGGCAGGACCGGCTGTCCCCGAGCCCCCCTTCACCCCCTCCAGCCGCGGGGATCCCCAGCTCCCCCTGGGGCCCTGACGGCGCTGCCCCCGTTCCAGGTGAAGGAGGAGTGCCGGCTGCTGAACGCGCCCCCGGTGCCGCCCCGGGGCAGCCGCCCCCCGGCCCCCTGCAGCCCCCCGGCCCCCCTGCGCTGCCCGAAGCTGGGGCCCGCGCCCTCGCCCAGCCCCAGCCTCTCCTACTACTCCTCGGGGCTCCACGACGGGTGAGTGGCTCCGGGGACACGGGGGTGGGCGGGGGGTACCTGGAGCCCGGGGATGGGGACACGGCGCCGGGGTGATGGTGACACTGCTCTGGCCCCGGCAGGTCGGCCCCGCGGAGCGGCAGCGCCTCGCCCTCGCCCGACGCGTACTCGCTGTACTGCTACCCCTGCACCTGGGCCGACTGCAAGGCCGCCGAGCCCCCCGGGCGGCCGCTGCCCCCCGCCCAGCCCGCGCCCAGCTCCTGGTCCGACCCCTGGGCGTTCCCCGAGCCGGGCGCCGGGGCGGGCAGCGGCTGCTCCCCGCCGCTGCTGGGGGCCGAGCCCCCCCTGAAGCCCTTCCGCAGCTGTCCCCGCCTCAAGCCCCCGCACCCCCAAAAGCGCTTTGCCCCCTTCGGGGCGCTCAACCCCTTCGCCGGCCCGGCCGAGTGGCCGGAGAGTCCCGAGTGGTCCAAAGCGCCTTCGGCCCCGACCGCCCCCTCCTCCTCCTCCTCGCCGGAGCCCTTCGCCCCCGCCGAGGAGCCGGCGGCTCCCCCTCGGCCCCCCAAGGGCTTGGACGGGGACGGCATCGTCATCCGGGGGGCGGCCCCGCTGTCCCCCGCCGTCCTGCGCGGGGCCGAGGGCGTCACCCGCCTGTACCTGGCCCAGGGGGTCATCGAGGTGCCGCCGGCGGCGCGGGCCGATGGCGCAGCCCCCCCGGCCGCGGCCCGGCCCGGCGGGGACAGCCCGGCCTGGCTGCCCCCCGCCGACCTCTCGGCGCTGTCGCTGGAGGAGGTGTCCAAGTGCCTGCGCTTCATCGGCCTCTCCGAGGACGTGGTGAGCTTCTTCGCCCGCGAGCGCATCGACGGCAGCATCTTCGTGCAGCTCAGCGAGGAGATCCTGGCCGACGACTTCCGCCTCACCAAGCTCCAGGTGAAGAAGATCATGCAGTTCATCAAGGGCTGGCGCCCCAAGATCTAGTGCCACGCCGGGGGCTCCCTGCACGGGGGGGTCCCCAAGGCACCTGGACGCGGCTCTGGGTGGCCCCGCTCCCGTCCCTCTCTGATGCTGCAGGTTCTCCTCCCCCATTCCCCAGCCCTCCTCCCTTCCCGTTTTAACACTGGACAGTAATTTTGGCCCCAACGGGCTGGAAAACACTGGATTTTGCGTCGACTGGTTTAACTTAATCCTTGTGGATTAGCATAATAAATGTACGGGAGAGTAATGAGCCCCCAGGGAAGGCCCTTGCTTGAGGAGGAGGGGAAGGGGGGAGGATGGATGGGGGCCTGAGGGGACTCTCCCCTCATTGCAGACCCTTCCCATCTCTTGGGAAGAGATTCATGTCCCCCTCCAAGGGCAGATGCTGCTGTCAGAGCTGTTCCTGGGGGGAGCCCAGGGCCTCCAAGGAAGCCTCCTTACCCTGAGGGATCCCCAGGCACATCCCTGCATGCAGCAGCATCCCTGGTGCTGCTCCCAGAGCAGGGGAGGGCAGGTCCTGGGCATGCTGAACTCTCCAGGAGGGCTGAAGGCTGGCTAGCAGCCCCGTGCCTCCCCCAGCACTCAGCAGAGGCAGATGAGATGATGTCTTGGCCCAATTTCGGTCTGGGAGCTTTCAAAGACAGGAGAGGTGACAGGAAGAGCAGCAGCGTTCAGCTCCTGGCCCAAGGCCTGCTAGGGAGCAGGAAAATGGCTGGAAGCTGGAAAGGAAGCCAGGCTGGGGGGGCAGGCCAGTGACAGGTGCTGGGAGATTTAAAGCCTTTTAGTTTAACTTGATCTCTCCCCACGGGGGGCCCTTCTGGCCTTTGGCTGCTCGAGCTGCAATTACAGGCGGGTCCATCTGCCAGGATCACCTGCCAGGATGATCCTGGAGGCTCCTGAGGGATCCCCAGGCACATCCCTGCATCCTCACAGCCCCTGAGTGATGGCAGAGGTGACAGTGCTTTGTCCTGCACTGCTGCCATCCTGCCCCTCCCTGGGACCCAGCGCAGCATGGACAGGAGCCCAGGGCACTGCCTGAACCAGACAATCCCAACTCGAGCTGTTCCCTCAGGGAGATGGGAGGAGAAGCAGGAGTCCAAACCCAGGAGATGGGGCTTTATTTTGGTGGATGTTTATGGAAAGGCAAGGCCTCGGCTCCAGCCACAAGCTGGATGCTACTGGCCAGACTGGGAGCTCTGGAGGCCATGGCACAGAGGCGAAGGCAGCAGGAATTCCCTCCCCCAGCACGGAGCCCCCAGGCCCAGGCTGGCACGGGACGGATGTGCCCAACACACAGTGGCTGATAAGGCACTTGAAATGACTACAAGCCATGAGGCAACCTGCTGCCCCCCTCCTTCCTTCCTTGCTTCTTCCCTTCCTCCCCCGGGAGCTTTGGAGATTAACCTACAGAGAATGGGGTGCTGGGGGGAGCCGGGGCCCGGCTGGAGGAGCTGTCAGGGTGTCACCAGGCCACCTCACTGGTGGAATTTCTTGCTGGGGCTGTTGGCGTGGTCCAGCAGGAGCTGGCAGGGTGTGAACTGGCTGCCGTACACGGCCTCGTACTTGTGCAGTCTGTCCACGAGCTGCCGGGCGCCGTATGAGTCCGCAAACCTGAAGGGACCTGCAGGGACAGGGACACAGCAGTGACAGGGACACGGCGGGGACAGGGACACTGAGGGGACAGAGAAGGAGAAGCACCAGGGTGTCTGAATGGGTCCCAGCATCCAGAAGCAACGGCTTTGTCCCATTCATCCTTCTCCACAAGAGACCCCCCAGTCTCTCTCAGTAAGGCAGGACTCTGCTCCCTGCTCACCTGAGCTGGGCAGAGGCACTCGAGTGCTGGGGACAAGCTGGACATGGATGATCATGGAATCATGGATGGTTTCGGTGGGAAGGGACCTCAAAGCTCATCCAGTCTCACCCCTGCCACAGGCAGGGACACCTTCCACTATGCCAGGGTGCTCTAAGCCCTGTTCAACCTGGGCCTGGACACTTCCAGGGATCCAGGGGCAGCCACAGCTGCTCTGGGCACCCTGTGCCGGGGCCTGCCCACCCTCCCAATATCCTGTCTAACCATGGGAAGCCATTCCACACTGTCCTGTCCCTCCAGGCCTTTGTAAGATGTCCCTTGGGGCTGCTCCCTCAGTCTGAATTTGGCTCAAGGAGGGAAAGCACCAGGCACGTGCCAGAAGCACCACCTCGGGTCCAAGAGCACTTGGTGAACTCCAGTAGCAGTGGCAAGAGACAGCATCAGAATCATGGAATTATTTAGGGTGGAAAAGCCTTGGAGACTATTGAGTCCAAACATTCCCCAGCAGTGCTGAGACTACCACTAACATTTCTCCAAAAGTGCCACATGCACAGGGCTTTTAAATCCCTCCAGGCATGGGGAGTCCACCACTGCTCTGTACAGCTGTGCCAGGGCTGGACAGCCCTTTCCATAAAGGAATTATTCCCAATATCTACCCCACACCCTCCCTGATGTAGCCTGAGGCCATTTCCTCAGCTGCAGCTCAAACCTGCCCTTCACTCCTGCCTTGCCACATCTGCAGCCCACGGGGAGCTTTGGAGCCCAAAGCCCAGCCCAGGGCACTCACCTCCCAGGCAGGGTGGGAAGCCCAGGCCGAAGACAGCCCCGATGTCCCCCTCCACGGGGTTGCTGAGGATCCCCTCCTGCAGGCACATGGCTGCCTCGTTCACAAAGCGCGTCACCAGGCGCATCTGGATGTCCTCGTCCGAGCAGCTGCAGGACAGAGCCTGTGAGGGCTGGGCAGGGACACCACCTCAGGCCAGCACAGCTGGGACACAGAACCAGGGCTGGGAGTGTCCCAATCCACAGGAGGATCATGTGGATTCATGATCATATCCTGAGGCAGGCACTAAGAACCACGGAATGCTGGAGTTTGGAAGGGAGCTCTGGGGCTCCTCCAGTCTAACCTCTGTACTCAAGTAGAGTTTCCTACAGCATAGCACTCAGGATTGTGTGCAGATGGATTTGGAATAAAAGTAAGGGCTTGATCAGCCTCTGTGTTCAGCAATGTCATGGAATCACACAATGGTTTGGGCTGGAAGGGACCTCAAAGCTCATCCAGTTCCTCCCCTGCCATGGCAGGGACACCTCCCACTGTCCCAGGCTGCTCCCAGCCCCAATGTCCAGCCTGGCACTGGGCACTGCCAGGGATCCAGGAGCAGCCACAGCTGCTCTGGGCACCCTGTGCCAGGGCCTGCCCACCCTGCCAGGGAACAATTCCTGCCCAAGATCCCATCCAGCCCTGCCCTCTGGCACTGGGAAGCCATTCCCTGTGTCCTGGCCCTCCAGCCCTTGTCCCCAGACCCTCTCCAGCTCTCCTGGAGCCCCTTTAGGCCCTGCCAGGGGCTCTGAGCTCTCCCTGGATCCTTCTCCTCTCCAGGTGAGCACCCCCAGCTCTCCCAGCCTGGCTGCAGAGGGGCTCCAGCCATGGGAGGACAATCTCCCTCAACACCACGTGCTGCTGCTCAGAGCACAAGGAGCTGGGCAGGGCCTGAGCCAGCCCCAGCCTTCCCTCACACACAGCTACTCACACTTCAGGATTCGCCGGCACCCTGAACTTTGCCAAGATCTCATCCATGCCGGAATTCACGCTCCTGTTCTTCACTCCCTCCTGGTACACATAGAAACCTTTCCCTGCCTTGCGACCTGCAGGGACCAAAGCAGACAAGTCAGCTCCTGCCACGAGTCCTGTTTCTTCCTGACACCTTGGATCTTGTTTAGTGAGTGCTGTTGCTGCTCCGGGAGCAGATCCTCCCAGCACTCTGCACCTCAGAGCACAGATCTGCTGCCTCAGCAGGGCCAGAGGGAAGGCACCAGCTCCACCTGACCCCTTGGCACAACGCTGCCACTGTGCCAGGCCACAATGCCTTCTCCAGGTGCGAAGGACCAACAGCACCACCACTTCAGTGGGAGGGATTCCTGCCCCATTCCCAGGGCTGTTGTCCCACTGCTCTTGCCTGGGGCAGGAGAGGCCGATGGACGCTGGTGCTTTCCCCGGAGCAGAGGGGACACCCTTTAGCTGGAAACACCTTAGCAGCTCACCTAAGAAGCCCTTCTGCACCATGAGCTTGAAGAGGTCGATGCTGCCCCCTCCGAAGCGCGGGCCAAAGGCCTTGCCCAGGTCCTCGGCCACGTGTGTGGCCACGTCCACGCCCACCTCGTCAATCAGCGTGGCCGCTCCCACCGGGAAGCCGAAGGCCGCGGAGATGGAATCCACTTTCTTCGGGTCAACGCCCTCCTGCGGGATAGGAGGGGAAGCGATGGGATCTCGGCATGAGGTCCTGAAAAGCCAGTGTATGGCAGAGAGCCCAGCCCCGTTAACTGACTGCAAACAGGAGCCAAGAGCAGGCTGGGGACAGCCACAAGACCCAGGGCTGGTGACCCACATCCTCTCCTGTCCACACCCAGCCCTGGCCAAAGCAGAAGTGATTTCCATGACTGTTGGGGGGATGCTCAGTAGCTGACGGGTCACTCACCTGGAGAACTCGGACCACCTCCGACAGCATCGGCCCCAGGCACCTGGTGGTGTAGAATCCAGGCCCATCCTGGGGAAAAGCAGTGCAGCAGGGAGGCAGGTGAGCTCTTGGCAGCACCAGAACTGTGGTTCACAGCCCAGGCTGCAGTTCAGACATCCCAAACCCCATCTCCTACACTATGGTGCTGACTGCTAGAACAGGTTTGGGTTTTTTTCCCCTGTAGAGCTCAGCAGTGTTTGCAGGCTTCCATGAACTCACTCCCTGGAAGTTCCCATCCCAGTGTTTTTATCTGAACTAGTGCCTGCAGGTCCAGAGCAGGCTGCTGCTTCACCAAGCCCAACAGGCTGGTGAGGGAAAGGGTGCTCAGCACAAGGGAAACCAGCATAAGCCAGCTGTTCACCTCTGCTGCCCCCCACAAAGTGAGGAAGTAACAGATGAGCTGCAAGCTGCCCTTCAGGGAGGCAGCTGAGGTGGGGATGAGGCTCAGGGAAGCAGCACTGTGCCCCCACTGGTGTTTGGAGATGCCCAGAGCACTTTCTGACAAGCCAGTTTTCCCAGCACTGCAGGAGAGACGTGCTCAGCATCGCTGGCAACCTCAGAAATCAAGAAAAAGACAGGGACACCTTCCTCTGTCCCAGGTTGCTCTAAGCCCCTTCCAACCTTGCCTTGGACACTTTCAGGGATGAGGCAGCCACAGCTCCTCTGGGCAACCTGTGCCAGGGCCTCCCCACCCTCACAGGGAAGAGCTTCTCCCCAATATCCCATCTAAATCCACTTTTCCATGTATTCCTGCCCTTCTCCCTCGAGATTTAACCCAGGCAGAGGAGGGCTCCTGCTCACTGACCCTCTGTCCTTGCAGCCTGCCAGGGAGCTGAGGTGGTGACAGTCCTGTCCAGACTGCTCTGTCTGGGATGCCCTGGAAGCTGTTTGGGGCAGGAATGTCACCTCCTCGTGCTGGCCCTGCACGTGCACCTGGTGGCTTTCCATGGCCGCTCCAAGGGATATGTGAGGATCATCTGGGCACTTGCCCTTTCTGACCTCCCTTTTCACTTCTCAGAGGAGTAGCCAATGCCAGTGTGTCCATAGACATGTTTCACCCTGCACAAACCCTTTTATTTATTACCCAGCCCCTGCTGTGTGCAGTGTCCCCTCACCTTCACCACGATGACAATTTTGCCCTGTTTGAGGCCAACAGCAACAGCAGAAGCTGCCGTGTCCGGGGAGGTTTTGTCTGTGGTGATGATTTCCAGCAGCTGCATCTTGTCAACAGGGGAGAAGTAGTGCATCCCAATCACCTGGCAGAGGGAAGAGCTGGGTTCAGAGGGATTCTGGCTCCCAGAGGAATCAGCTGGGCAAGTTGAGTGCAGAGGGAAGGCCAGCACGGGCTGCAGAGCCCTGAGCACACTCTGTACCCCTCTATGACAGGAGTGCTCTCCAATTCCCTTCTCTCCTTGGTTTCCCAGGGACACAGCACGTGCCCAGGAGCCCCTACCTTCGAGTTTTAAGGTATAATTTTTACAGGACCACTTCATAGTGTGGCAGCCAAAACTACCTGGGAATCCCTGAGCTCATGCCCAGGGAAATGATGGGCATGGTGTGCCCTGGAGGGGCACCTGAGCTGGCAGGGCAGCCCCACCCAGCTGCTGTGTGTGCTGGGCTCAGACTGCAGCAGCACTCAGGGAGTCCCTGCGTGCTGCCTGTGAATGTCTTTGGTGAGGAAGGGAATTTAAGGATGAGGAGGCTTCTATCCAGAAGCTCATTACAGAGGGAAGTGCAGCCTTCCCCTGGGAGCAGCATTTGAGAGATTATCCGGCTGTGAGCCTCCCTTTCTGAATGTGACCATGCCATCAGCGTGTCACCTTCACGCCTCCTGGCAGCCACACTTGGCACCAAGCCTGCTGTAAGTCAGAGGCACCTTGCTGAGTTGCAGGCTGCAAAACTAATTAAAGAGAATGTGCTAATTAGTTAACTGACTTCCTATGAGTTTCCCCACAAGAGCCATTGCACAGGCAATTTAAACAGCAGGAGGATGTTATTTGCAAGGATGAACAAATGAGGCTCAGTTGGCAATCTGGATGCAACAGAGGTCCCACAGCAAATGAGGAAGATGCTCAGCAGGGTGACAGGAACCTCCAGCAGGTTACCTCACACTCACAGGCACCACAGGTACCCCTGGCAGGGCAGTCCACTGCTGCCTCAGGGCTGTAGGAATGAGTGCTCCTGCTCACATGGACTGAGGCAGGAAAAGCCCTGCAAGATCATGGAGTCCCAGCTGTGCCTCATCCCCACCTTGTCCCCAGCCCAGAGCACTGAGTGCCACATCCAGGAATTCCTTGGACACCTCCAGGGATGGGCACTCCAAACCTCCCTGGGCAGCCCCTGCCAGTGCCTGACTACTCTTTCCAGGAAGAAATTCCTCCTGATATCCAAACTGAACCTGCCCTGGCCCAGCCTGAGGCCATTTCCCCTTGTCCTGTTCCCTGGGAGCAGAGCCCAAGCCCCACCTGGCTCCAACCTTCCACAGCCTCTCTGCCCTCATGTGCACCAACACTTTCTGATGTGTGCTGACCTGCCCCACCAACAGCACCCTTGGGAGGAACCCTCCTTCCCCTCCTTCACACCTGCCCCCAGATCACGAGCTCTCTGCTCAAAGCTTGCACTGGCAGCAGAGGATGAGCTGTGCCATGTTCTGAGGAGGGAGCAGAAGGTCTCTAAAGCAAAGGCACCTCACCAGGGACAGCTCTGTGCAGGGCACGTGGCCGTGGGGACTCACCTTCTCGGGCCTCTGGCTGGCAGCAGCGATCTGGCTGNCCTGGGAGGGGACAAGGGACAGCACACAGTGAGCAGGGAGCACCTGGGAAGGGACAAGGGACAGCACACAGTGAGCAGGGATCCCCTGGGAGGGGACAGGGGACAGCACACAGTGAGCACCCTGGGAGGGGTGGGAGGGGCTGTATCAACACACAGGATCTGCAGTTGGATCTGCAGTGTGACGTGCAGAGCCCTGGGAGATGAGGGAACCCTGGCAAAGGAGGCAAACTGGGTTTGCTCATTAGAAACTAATTGGAAAGCAGTAGTTCAAGTCAGCCAGCTCTGACTTGCCCTGAACTCTTCCCAGGTCTGCAATATCAGTCCCAGAGCTTCCATGTTTCTGCCAGACACTCTGCAGCCACAGGACACACCCTTCCCCAGTGTGCCCTTGGATAGAACAGGTGAAGGAATCCAAGGTGTGGAGATATCACAGGACATCACTGTCACATCAGTTCCTCAGGCAAATTGAAGCTTTTTTTGGAGCACTCCCAGGAATCAGGGAGTGTCAGAACTGTACCAGCCAGCTACCAAATCCTTAACTGAGCAGGGAATGTCTGCAGTGAACAGAAAGGCTGCCCATGATGCTCATCCATGTCATGGTGTAACTGATTTGTACCAAGAACCCAACTGCAGCACAAAGGGGAGGGGATGAACCCAGCAGCACAGCCCAGGACCCTCCACCACCCAGGGGCCCCCACCCAGGGGCTGCTCAGGACTGGTACTCACAGCCTCCACCTCCTTCAGCACTTTGTGTTTGACGTTGATGTCCTCGAACACGGCCTCGATGACCATGTCTGCCTTCTCAAAGCCCTTGTAGTCCAGCTGGCCCATCAGGTTGCTGAGGATGGAGTCCCTCTCAAACGATGTCAGGCTCTTCTTCTTCACCTTGCTGTCCAGCCTGGGGAGGGACAGCTCTGTCACAGCTCCTGAGTGGACCAGCCAGGCTGCTGAGGTGCACCACAGGAATCCCTCCTGTCTCCCTCCCAGAGCTGGCACCCAAAACTCCATCTCCAACCCTGCAGGACTGTCACTCTGTGTTCTGACCCTGTTGGATCTGATCACTCATAATGGGATGGGGTGACCATGAGGCCTTCCATGAGTTTTTTATTTCATTATTAGTCTCAATGAAGGCAGAGATATAAAAGATGGTAAAACTCATGCCATAACAACAGAAGCCAAAGTTCTTTTTGTTACAAGGCCTTTTAGAAGTTGTTTAGCCAATAGGCTAATGCTAAAAGCTTACAAGCATCTACTTAAGCCAAGCACAGAACACCACAGGTACACCTTACAGCATACAACAGTTGCTTGTTCTATATTTTTTGCAGCTCGAAAACTTTCCATGCTCCAAATATTTCAAAGCTTAAAATTCAACTTTGTTTCAAAACCTCTACCTATGTAAGCTTATTGCAAGGCTGTAAAAGTCCTCTGCTTTTTCAGTTGCCACATGACCCCTCCTTCCACGTGGAAACAGCAGAGTCCTGCTCCCACAGCTCAGCTGAGGGTCAGTCACTGACATTGCTGATGACACACAGCTGAATACTGTTACTGCAGAGCCAGGAGAACATGGGAAGAAATCCAGGAAGAAAACCCTGGAATGCCTTCTGTGACATGGGCCTTTAGGCAGCCAGAATCACTCTTTCCTTAGCTGTAGAAGTTACTGCTGAATCTTAGGGCTCTGCCTACCTAAGGAGCTAAGGCTGAGCCACTGGGCCTATCCCACAGCAATATCCCAGGACACTGCAGGGGACAACATGAAAATAAAGCTTTTCTGTGACATCCAGTGGCTCCTCCAGCAGAACAGCAGTGTCAGGAGTTCCTGATGCTGACAGCAGAGCAGAACTGTGGCTAAAGGCAGCCCAGTGCCACCAGAGCAAACCCCCTGAACTCACATACCCCTTGTAGACCTGCTGCTGGCCTCTGTCCAGACCCTTCTGTGCCGTGTCCTTCAGAATGGTCTTGATGCCCTTATCCACGGACACCTGGGCGATCCCGGCTCCCATGAGCCCTGCTCCCAGCACAGCCAGAGTCCTGCAGGCAAGCACCAAGGGGACACACTCAAAGCTGGCTATGGCTGCTGCCACACTCACACAGCTCCTGTCACCCACCCAGGCACCACGGGAGTGAGGCCACACGGGAGTGAGGCCTCCAAGCTGCAGTGGGTCAGCCCCTGGAGGCTGCACACCTCTGCCTGATGCACAGCTCTCCAGCCCACTCAGTCCCAGGAGCCTTTCAGATTTCCTCCAACTGCTCCTTCAGGCATCCCACACTGGCACTTACTTGACCTCTTTCTGAGGTGTCCCAAACTTGTTCTTCTTGCAGTGCACCTGCCCGTGGTACAGCCCCATCAGCGCCTTGGATTCCTTGGTCACTGCAAGTTGGCCAAAGCTCTGGAAGAAAGGGAAGAGGGAAGCAGAGTCTGGCATTAAACAGTCTCAGTCAGCACATCAAAAACATGGCAGGTGGGGACACAGGCACTGTGTGGCTGCACAGGTGAGCAACCTGGAGAGAAAAGGGGCAAGGGACCAGGTCACCTCTGAGGAGAGGCACCTTTTGGGCTCAGCACTGCCCACCCTGCACCACCACCTCCTCCCCAGCAGCACAAGGACCTGGAGCTGCTGCAGAGTCCAGAGGAGGGCACGGAGCTGCTCCAGGGCTGGAGCCCCTCTGGAGCCAGGCTGGGAGAGCTGGGGGTGCTCACCTGGAGAGGAGAAGGCTCCAGGGAGAGCTCCGAGCCCCTGCCAGGGCCTGAAGGGGCTCCAGGAGAGCTGGAGAGGGACTGGGGACAAGGCAGGGAGGAACAGGACACAGGGAATGGCTTCCCAGTGCCAGAGGGCAGGGCTGGATGGGATCTTGGGCAGGAATTGTTCCCTGGCAGGGTGGGCAGGCCCTGGCACAGGGTGCCCAGAGCAGCTGTGGCTGCCCCTGGATCCCTGGCAGTGCCCAAGGCCAGGCTGGACATTGGGGCTGGGAGCAGCCTGGGACAGTGGAAGGTGTCCCTGCCACTGGGATGGGATGAGCTTTGAGGTCCCTTCCCACCCAAACCATTCTGGGATTTGATGATTCCAGTTCCTCAGTGACAGGGCTGGATTTCCCTGACATGAGACCCTTCCTCCCCCACATACATCCCACATTAATTGGGGCCACTGTGCCCACAGATCCATCTGGAAGCACCACATCCTCAGGCTTTGACAAAAATCCTTACAAACAGGTCAGTTCTCTCTGACAGCAGCAGCCTGATCCTATTTTCAGAGGATCACAGGCAACAAAGTCTAAGGCCTGCATAACCTCCCAGCACGCAGCACGAATGTTCTGAGGAACACAAAGCATAAGCACACACAAAACAAAGGTTGTCAGAGCCAAGTCTGCCAAGGAAAAGCAGGGAATGTGGTGTGGAGCAGGCTGCACCTTCCTTCACCACTGCCCTGCAATTTAAAATACCTGAAACAAAGCCTAGAAGAGAATCTGCAAACTCCTGTCCTGAGGGAGAGAGGGAGGCAGTAAAAAAGCCACAACACTGACACTTATTATTCTTCAGGGGTTCTGGGAAGATCTCCATCCTGCTGCTGTTCTGGGGAAAAAAAACCATTCGTTCTTTGCTGTAAGGAACAGAGTATCCCAAGGCTTTTATTCAGCACCAGCCCAAACGTGGGTGGAATGCACAAGCAGCAGGGATGGGGCACAGCCAGGAGGGCACTGGTAAGGTGACAGCTACAGCTCAGACCAGGCCTTGGCACCAGAAGGGAACAAAAAGAGTGACAAAGCACATCAGGGAATTGGGAGATGGATGGACTTCACCAGCATTTCAGGGGCAATGACCTTGGGGATGACCCAAATAATCAGATGGAAATGTGGGGCTGCTGGTGGGTCAGTCTTGCAGAGCTGGCAGTGCCCAGGTAACCCCACCTGTGACTGCACAGCCAGAATTGCCTCTGTGGCAGCAGAAATAACAAATTTGAGCACAACTGTGGCAAAAACAGGACTGCTGAGGAAAAAATAATTAGGGATAGGTTGTTTATTATGGCAGAAAAATGGAGGGGTGAGGATGGTTGAGGAAAACAAAGACTCTGTGTGCGTGTGTGTCACACACAAGCTGCTGGGGAGGACACTTGCCTGCTCCAGCCCTGGACCTGCCCACCACAGCCTGTCCTACACCCTCAGTTAAACTCTATTCCAGTTTTCCCTGTGTCCCAGCAAAGTTCAAGCAGGACTGGATGGTGTTTAGGACATGAGGCCCACGTGCCAGCACGGTCAGATGAGCGAGAGATGAAACATCTACAGCCAGCTCCCAGAGGGGGGTGTGGAACCTCAGCTCTGCTCCCTCAACCACAGGAGCAGCATCAATCACCCACAGTGGCCCTGCCTCTGAGTGGTTTGTGTTGAGGCTCCCCATCCCTGGCAGTGCCCAAGGCCAGGCTGGATGAGGCCTGGAGCACCCTGGGGCAGGGGAAGGTGTCCTGGCCATGGCAGGGGTGGAATGGGATGAGCAGCAGGCTGTGCTGAACCCTTTGTGTGGGTAAACACGGATCCCCTGACCACAGCAGTGCCTGATCCCTGCCAGGATCTCCTCTCCTTACCTGGGCTTCAATGAGGTATCCAGCATCAATCCCCTGATCCAGACCGGTTTTTACGACCTAATCCAAAAGCAGTGAAGACACACCACAGTTCAGTCACTTTACCAGGATTCCCTGCTGTCTCCAGTGACCCCTCCCCAACACTCAAGGCACATTTCAGACTCCCTGAGTCCTGTCCCTGCTGCTCTTAGCAGAGCTGTGTCACCCTGTCCTTCTAGCACAGGACAGGTGAGGATTTTACCACCAGGTTCATTTTTAGCCATTCCCTGTGGTTTTAGGAGCTGTGCTCCTGTAATGTCTGAATCCTGCCCTGGTTTTAGAGTAGTCTTGACAAGAACATCAGTAGTGAAAAGTCATTTTACAAAAAGGATTCATTCACAGAGTGTCTGTAACAGGCTGTCTGTGTAACAGAGGGGACTAATAAAGTGTTATCTAGTTAGTGCTGTGAAAATTATAGCAATTTCTATTTTTATGATGTCAAACAGGTCTCCTGCACTCTTCAGAGACTGCACAGAAAATCTGGGAAAACTGTAGCTGAAAGTCTCATGGACAAAATATTGCAGCTAAGCCTTCCCTCAGTGGGGACTCCTGCTCCACCCCTCACTGGTACCAGTACCCATAAACTGGTGATCATATTTTGGGCAGTGATTCTGAATTCTACCCCACAGCCAGCACTCCTCAGGACTGATCACTGTGGGGATCAGGATGTTGGCTCGACTCAGAGGAAGGATCACGTTCCCTCTGCCTGTCCCACGTTATCCCACAGATCCAGCTGCCCTGCAGCTCCTCCCACCTCGCAGGGGGCTCACCTCGATGATCTTCAGAGGAGCAGGGTAGAGCCCTTTGGTTTGCTTTTGAACTTTGCTCTCCACTGTCTTGTAAACTTGCTGCCTCACGAAGGGAAGAGCCATGGCATAGTCTGTTAGCTCTGCAAGGTGGGGCAGAACAGGGGTCAGCACAGTGCTGCTGCACAGCCAGACTGCCAGGATGGACTGCAGAGGTAAGGCAATACAAATGGGAATATCTGCACTAGAAATGTGCACCTGAAACCCAAGCACAGGCAGCAGGGGCTGCTCAGAGGGTTTCCATGGATTATTCCATGGACAAGTCTCATTGAGGGCTGAAGTGTCCTCCTAACACAACTGGTGACAGACTGAGCCCTGGGAAGCAGAATTCCCACAGAATTCTGGGCTGTGCTATGGAGGATCAGCAAGGAGCAGTCCCATGTACCTCTTCCCACTTGAGCTCACGAGCTTGGTGCAGAACTTGCCACTAGAACTTTGCAGATGGACAGTCCCTGGAGGCACCTGCTCCCCACCACTCCTCAGGGCCTGGCTCCCTTCCAGCAACCTCAGGAGCCACCATGTCCAGCTCTGCCAAAGCCCAGATCTGCAGGGCAATGCTTCCTCCACCACCCACACACACTGCTCAAGAGATGATTTCAACATGAAATAACTTGGTTTTGAAATGGAATGAGGTAGGAGCACGAACACATCCTGGAGAAGCCGAGCTGGATTACACTCACTGCTGTCCCTTGGGATTTGTCCATGCTGACTTACTCTGAATGAGCCCTCTGGATCTCTTGGCAGACACAGTCTTGTTGGCCAGTCCCCTGGCAAAGCCAATGGCCACCTCCTCCAGGTACTCGATCGTTCTTGCTTCAGGAGTCTTCAGTCCTGGCCCTGGGGAGAGCAGAGAACACAGCACAAGTTATCTCTGAGGGATGAGGCTGCAGGGAAACCAGGACCAGACACAACGTGATGGGCCTTTGAACTGCTCCCACTCCATTCCCTGCTCCTGATTGGCTTCTCTTGGTTCTGACCCACAGTGGAAAGGCTCAGCAGGGACCATATGAAGGCTCCAAGGGATTTATATCGAGGGCACTGTGCAGAAATGCTGGAATGCCAGCTCCCTGTGGGAGCAGGGCCAAGTTACATCCAGCTCTGCAATCAGGTCAGGTTGCTCAGGGACCCTCTACCAGCCTCTGAACTCCTCCAGGGACAGAGGTTCCACAACCTCTCTGGAGATGTCTTCAGCTCCTGGCCATCTTTTTTGCCCCTTGTGCATTTATTCCTCAAACTTTCCACTTGACATAACTGCAGGCAGCTGGAATGCCAAGGGAACTGAGGTGCTCTGCCCACCCTCCCTCCTGCTGCACCTCTTCCTCTCCTCTCCTCTCCCACACTGTGCCAACACTGACCTGTTAAATACACAGACAGCATTTTGGGAGTGCTGAATCCCTGGAAATCCCTGTATTGGAGCCAATGTCCAACCAACCCCAACCTTTGAACTCAGTGCAGGAAACCTCTCAATTGCTTTAGCTGCTGCAACACCCTGTAACACCTGGCCCAACTTGAAGCTGTCCCACACTGAGGCAAGCCACCACAAAACCAGTTTGAGCAGCCTCTGAGGATGGGTTGCACAATTTCCAAGCACAGGAATCCTCATTTCCAGACAATTGTATCATCAGGACAGGAGGACACAGCACAGGGCTGATCAGCTGTGAGATACTGCCAGAGGCAAACTCTGAGTCATGAATGACAGAACAGTGCCTGGTGAAGCTGCACAGGGCCACCGAGCAGACCCTGGAGCTAAAAGTGCAACTCTGGGCTGAACAAACCTGGTGAGATGACAACCCTGCAGCTGGGCAGGGCCATTCACCTTCACAAAGACTGCTCCAAACACACCCAGATACTGCAGAGTCCTCAGAGCTAAGGAACCACCCCCAGACACCCCGACAGAGGAGACAGGCAAAATCCAAAATCAGAAACTCCCTCCTGTTTCAACTCCCACTATTCTCCTCCTCCACAAAAGGCTGAGGTCCTCAGCTGTAAGGTTTTATTCACAGAAACTCAGAATTGTTTGGTTGGGAAGGGAATGTTAAAGGTCATATAATCCTCTCCCTGCCATGGCAGGGACACCTCCCACTGTCCCAGGTGCTCCCAGCCCCAGTGTCCAGCCTGGCCTTGGGCACTGCCAGGGATCCAGGGGCAGCCACAGCTGCTCTGGGCACCCTGTGCCAGGGCCTGCCCACCCTGCCAGGGCACAATTCCTGCCCAAGATCCCATCCAGCCCTGCCCTCTGGCACTGGGAGCCATTCCCTGTGTCCTGTCCCTCCCTGCCTTGTCCCCAGTCCCTCCCCAGCTCTCCTGGAGCCCCTTTAAGCCCTGGCAGGGGCTCTGAGCTCTCCCTGGATCCTTCTCCTCTCCAGGTGAGCACCCCCAGCTCTCCCAGCCTGTCTCCAGAGGGGCTCCAGGCCTTGCAGCATCTCTGTGGCCCTTTGTTTCACCTCTCTCTGTAAAAATTTGAGGGTTTTCACCCAGCAGACCCCAGAAGCTGCTCCCTGCTGAGGGATTCTCTCAGTAAGAAGGAGATAAAGCAGCACAAACACTCTCTGACAGCTCAGGGAAGCGCCCTGTGGAAGTCTTCCTCCTGCCCTGGCAGAATGTCAGAGCCAGTCGAAGGAAAAACAGGCCAAACAAAACAACATAGCTGATTTTACAGGCAGCAGACAAAATATAGCTCAGAGCTGCTGCATAACCTACATTTCAGCAAAGCCCAGTGGGTTTTAGAGAATTCACTGGAAGCCTGAGAGCATTTGGGAGGTGAGAGCTCAGACTTCATCAGCTTCCAAATTCTCTTCTCACCATTCAAAGCTGAGACCTGCAGCTTCATAACTTGATGTGCTACAAGATGTCAATCCCTGATTTCAGGTTCCAGCAGCTTGGATACATTAGCAAGTGCTGGATTCTGATACTCCAGCTGAAGAAAACTGCTGTTTGTCTCCAAGTCTGAGCTGTGAGAATCATCCACACCAAGTGGCTTACCCCACATACATGGATTTACTTTACCTGCAGTTAATTCCCAGTGTTTTGTAGTGTCCTAACCCAGGAGCTCTGAGCTGTCCACTCCCATCTGCTTTCTTTTATAAATGGCACATGCCAGAACTGGATCCAGGGAATGCTGCAGAGCTCCCTGCTGAAGGAGAACTGATTGCATGCCCTGAAATTGCCTCCTGATTAATGGTGTCTGTCTCCTTCCAAGCTTTCTGTCATCAGCTAAAGCATCACCCCAGGTAGAGCTGCTTTCCCCAGACACAGAGTGAACAGGAGTCCTCCTGGCGCTGGCTGCTGTTTGGATAACAAGGAACACATCCCATGTTTGCATGGAATTTGTATTTCTGTGTTCCTCCTACGTGCTTCTCTGGGCTGAGCCAGGATTCCCAGCAGCTCCAAGGAAAGCTCATGTTTCCTTTCAGCAGCTTGGGGTAATTGCAGATGTAAACAGCCACATTTGCTGGCTCTCAAAAAACAACTCACTTCTAAGCAAGTATCAAGTGGGAATGTTTATCCAGGCAAGTTTAACTCCAGCCTGAGAACCACGGATCTGTTTTAAAGGAATGAATACAGCTAAAGAGAAGCTGAGGGTATCTGTGTAACCTGGGCTGATTCCCCAGTGTGGGCAGCAGGGAGGGGGGATTCTGCCCCTCTGCCCCTGTGCCCAGGTGAGAGCCCACCTGCAGAGCTGCCCCAGCCCTGGGGACAACAGCACAAGGACCTGGAGCTGCTGCAGAGTCCAGAGGGGGCCCCAAGGTGATCAGAGGGATGGAGCAGCTCTGCTTACAGGGAAAGGCTGAGAGAGTTGGGATTGTTCAGCCTGGAGAGGAGAAGGCTTTGGGGTGACCTAATTGTGGCCTTGCAGTGCCTGGAGGAGCTGACAGGAAAGATGGAGAGAGACTGGGGACAAGGGCTGGAGGGACAGGACACAGGGAATGGCTCCCAGTGCCAGAGGGCAGGGCTGGATGGGATCTTGGGCAGGAATTGTTCCCTGGCAGGGTGGGCAGGCCCTGGCACAGGGTGCCCAGAGCAGCTGTGGCTGCCCCTGGATCCCTGGCAGTGCCCAAGGCCAGGCTGGACACTGGGGCTGGGAGCAGCCTGGGACAGTGGGAGGTGTCCCTGCCATGGCAGGGACTGGATGAGGTTTAAGGTCCCTTCCAACCCAGGCCATTCCCTGACCCTGTGATCCAGCTGAGCACCGGCCTGTGGGACAGCACGGACACCAGGGCTCCCCTGGCACTGCTCAGGGTGGGCAGCAGCAGCTTTTTATTAATTTTATTTTCTTCAGCACCACCAGTGCATTCTGGCTCTGCTCTGCCTGGGGAAACCATGCTCAGCACCCTCCAACTCCATGACAGTGCCAGCTGGAGCAGTGGCTTCCATTCCAACTCCTAAGTGGGGCTGGTGACACCTCTCAGGAGGCTCTGGAGGGTTTAGTCCTCAAACTCCTCATTTCGTCACCTTCCAAGGAAGCTGCCCTCGTGAAAGAACTTTGGGAACAAGACATGGTTCAGCAGCCTGCTCAGCACTTGGAATCCTGCAGCTTGCAGGGAATTTCTGCAATTTCTGACAGCCAGCTGGCAATTCTGAGTGCCTAAGCCACGGGGACTGCCTGCTCCAGCTCCTGTCAGGGATTACCATCTGCAGGCTGCAGAAACACAGACATCAGTCATCTACTGTCCTTCCATTAGGGGCTGCAATCTGTCCTCTGACATGATAAATGAGGAATATGGGCTCTTATCTGGATAATTAGCTTAAGGAGGAGAGCCAGCAGGCCTGCCCTCCATGCTGACCTCTCCTGTTCACTCAGCTTCTGCAGCAGCCTCACATTTCAAGGTCCCTGTGCTCGTGAGGTGGGAACAGGGATTCCCCTGCAGAGCAGGACAAGACCTCTCCACACATTTTGGTGAGGGGAGAGGTTCCCTGACAGGCAGCAGCACATCAAGGAACTGAGGGGACACTGTGTCTGACCTAGTGGTTCCACCAGCTGGTCAACCAGCCCCATCTTCTTGGCTCTGTCTGCACGGATGTTCCTCCCAGTCAGCATCATATCAAAGGCAGCAGGAAGTCCCACCTAGAAGGGCAGAAAGAGGATTCCAGAGTGGGAGCTTGCCAGGCAGAAGGGGCTGTGGGGTCAAGTTTTCCTCTTACTCACCATCTTTGGCAGCCTTTGAGTACCCCCTGCTCCGGGCAGGAGACCCAGCAAGACTTCGGGTGTTCCCAAGACTGTTTTCCGGTCCTTTGTGGCTACTCTGTAGTGACAGGCAATGGCAACCTTAAAATGGAAGAGACAAGGAAAGGTTTCCCTGTGAAAGACAACAGAAGAACTGGGCACTCATCACACAGCTCTCTCCCACACACTGCCTCAGCTTTCCTCGTGACCCTGCCCCAGCTCTTTAACCAACTGCTCAAATTCCCTCTGTGCTCTGATGGCTTCTTCTGGGGGATGACAGCAGGCAGGTGTGAGATGAACATCAAACTCCCAAGCTGATTTTAAATCTCCCCTAGACCATCAAGGGCTTCATTAATTCACTACACCAAGCGCACAGTCCCATCTACAAATCAGCCATGATTCCTGGTTTATCTCTGGACTGCCAAGTCCAGATGAGTCAACACAGAGGGTGTAAAAAGCTCGAGAAATCAGTACTAACTGAAGAGACTCCATCCTAAGATCACACTGTTTTAGTAACAACTCTGCTTCAGGAATTAGGAGAGCCTAGCAGTTTACAAAATCCTGGATGGAGATGCCAAGGCAGAAGATCCAGTCAAGGTGCTGGAGTGGAGCTGCTGGCAGGGTGGAGCCTGGCTGGGTCCCCACACTCGCCCCCCTCACAGCAGCCCTGCAGAGAATGGAAGTTGCTGGGATACACGGCTCACTTCATCTGAAAAGCAGCACTTTGCAGGCTCAACTCTGCCAGCAGCAGTGATGCAGATTCAGTGCCTGCTGGAAACAGCCAGTTTTCCCTTGGACACTCATGTAAATATTAGCCTGGCCCACACAGGTTCAAATTTGATTTGCTCTCTTTCCACAGCAGCAGCAGAACTCACATGGCAGAGCCCTGAAGCACAACCAAGCCATTAACTTGCCACAAACTCATTTACATGATGTAATGAGCCCTCATCAGCTCCCAAATTCCTCTCACAGTACCAGTCCTGCCGGCATCATTTGGGTAACCAGAGAACCAGCAGAGTCAGCTCCCACTCCTGCTGTGAGTCCCAGGATTGTCCAGTACCTCCAGCCCTCCTCCCAGGCAGCTGCCACTGATGGCAGCAACGATGGGCTTTGGAGAGTGCTCAATCTTTTCCAGCATCTTCTGTCCATCCTGAGAGAGCTGAGTCACTTCCTGAGCAGTCTTGCAGGCTTCAAGCATGCTGAGGGGAGGAGAGAGGTGGATCAGGATGGGAAAAGCACGGACAAAACAGCAGGAAAATGTGAGGTTTTGACAAGTTTGCCCCCTGTTCTCCCACAGTCTCCAGTGCCTGACGAGCAGGCAAGAGCTGTTTAGGCCCCAGTTTTGGATCAGACAACACAGGGAGACTAAACTCAGCAGGGTCAGGTCCTGGATGCTGACAGGGGCTGTGCCTGAGGCACTGAATGAGATCCCTTGTGCCAGGGCTCTGGAAGCCTTTGGGAGAGGAGGAAGGGTCACAGGAAGCCTCAAAGCACTTGCCAGGAAGGGTGGAGGAAAGAGCCCAGGATCACTCTTTAGAGGAGCAGATGGGCAGTGCTCTGATGCCACACTGCCAATTAGAGACTCCCTGTGGCAATTATTCTCCTGGAGGCTTGCAGCCTTTGCCAGGCAGGAGTAATTTGGGATGCTGGAGGTGCTGAGGCCAGGACACACCTCTTAAGCACAGCCTGGCCTTTGCTCTGCTCAGCTCATTCCCTCCTGAACAGGGAGCAAGTCTCTGTCCCTGGATAAAGCCAGCCAAAAATGTAACATGGTTTTGGAGGGTCTATTTCTAATTTACCTTCTTTCCTCAGAGCTTTCTGGCTTTTAATGTCTTTAAGCAACTATTCTGACCTGTCAGTGTCAGCAGTAGGAGCCAAAGGCATTCCAGGTGCCAGTGGGCACCCACAGGATCATCCCAGAGCCTGGCAAAGTTACCCAGGGAGCCTGGGAGGCTGCTCAGCACAGGGCAGAGTGCCCAACACTGCCCAAACGAGGGGCCAGGCTGGAATGCTGCCAGGCACTCCAACCCAGCTTAAACGAGTCCTGCATGTGAATTATCCCCTCTTGTTGTACCCCAGGCCAAAGGACAATGCCCACCCCAGAGCCAGGATGTGTTTCCTTGGCTGCAGGAAGGAGTGACCAAATGTCACAGCCAGAAGGGGTTTAAGGACTTGCCACGTCCCTCTTGGCTGAGATCCTCACTTCACTCCAGCAACTCTGAAACCCTGAGCATGGGGATTTCACTCCCAGCCTGTGCCTCACCCCGAGGAGATGTCAGGGACAATCTGCTGGATTTTGGGGACAGCTCCAGCAGCTCCTGAAGCCCTGTGCTTACTTGAGATCGGCCCCAGCGATGAAAGAGCCCGGCTTGGAGGAGATGAGCACGGCGCTCTTCACAGCCTCGTTGGCCCAGATCTCGTTCATGACGTCGGTGAACTCCGCGCTCAGCTCCTTGGACAGGGTGTTCACCTGGGAGCAGAGCAGCACCCTCAGCAGGGGCTCAGCTGAGCCCACACCTGCTGCAAGTCACCTCAGCCTCGTCCTAGCACAAAGCCCACTCCAGGGTAAAACCCTGCAGCAGGTCATCTTTCATTAGGAAGTTCCTCTTTAACCTTCCCAACATCCCCAGTGTTGGGGTTTGTGGCCCCAAACATTGATTTTATGAACTTGTAAACTGTGGGTTTTTTTTTTTTCCATAGAATCACAGAAAGGTTTGGGATGGAAGGGACCTTTCAAGGTCATCTCATCCAACCCCCTGCAATGAGGAGGGACACCTTCCCCAGACCAGGTTGACAATATCCCTCCAGCTTTACTGAAAGGCAGCAACAAGCAGCGCAAATCCAGCCTGGGTTCTTTAGGTACCACCAAATCCTCACATAAAATAGAATATTTCAAACCTGAGACTGCTGTTGCTCCTCAAAGGACAGAAGTGTATAAAAACCCCCTTCTGGTCTGCTACAATTAATACAAGGTTCTTCACAGCAGTAGTAATTCAATCTTTATATCTTGTATAGTATCAGAGCAGCTCAGCTGCTTTGCTTTAAGAACCAGGTTTTTATTGCAAGCTCTACCATTGCTCATAAAGAGCATTTCCATCTGTGAGATGACATCTGAAATGCACTACTGGTTGTGAGACTCCAAAATGCATTTTTTGATGTATTCCTTAGATGTCATTTACAGAGTTCCTGCCTCCTGATACCTGAACAACTGCAGCTGTATTGACCTAAAAAAAAGAGAATTAGCTTCTATTTATATTGTAGTCATGATAATAGAATCAAAAACATCTATGGATTCCAAATTACTGAAATATGGACACATTCTTTAACTAACTTGAATAAAAGAACTAAGCAAGATTTAATTTTTGTAAAGTTTTCCTTAAGATTTGGAACTTAACAAGACCTTGTGCCTGGGAGAGAGACAAATTAGCTTAGCACACACAAAGTACTCCAAGAGGCATGCCAGATGTCTCACTAAAATCCTCAAATCTCCTTTTCCTACTTCTCCTTTGCTCCCAGCTTTGTAAGGCTGCAGGTTAGGAAAGTTCTTAGCCTTAAATGGGAGTTTTCAATACCTTGGAATTTGGTGTGTTGAAGCGCACGACAGCGACGTCCCCTTTGATATCACAGCTGACGTGGGTTCTGTCTGCACACAAACACAAGGCCGGGGTCAGCCCCTGCTCCAGGGATTTTAAGGAAAAAATGGATTTACAGAAAATGTTCACACTTACTCTGGAGGGCACTGGAGGTAGAGATGTTACGGCAGGCATAACCTAAGGAAAAGATGTCACAGGTGTTAAAGGAGTTCTCAGCAGTCTCAGCCTCGCTCTCTCCCAGCTCCCCTCCCCTGCCAAGGACAGCTTTTGGAAACCCTGGGCACGAGCCAGTCCCTCCCCTGATGGCCTGACCTGTGCCCCCACCAAAGTCCAGCAGGTCCCACAGCACTGCAGGGACCTTCCCAGCACAGACCCCACACTGCAGTGCCAGCAGTGCCCGACCCAGAGCAGCAAAAATGAAATCCTTCTTCCCAAAGGCTGCCAAGGGATGGAGCAGCTGGCACAGGGAGTTTTGCCTTTGTCATCCTCATTCCAACCTCTTCACGTGCTAAACCAGGGACCTTCCTACACTTTGGGGAGCTTCAAGGTGAATTCCTGCAAAGCAAGCACAACTGTCCAGGGTATTTCTGTAGAAACACACTGTAGTGCCAGCAAATGGGGCCAGTCCAAGTGTGACCACACAGGAACTCAGGGGGCACAACTGGACAGCCACAAAGGGCTCACAGAATATTTATTCTTGCCTCCATCTATCAACAAAATACTCAGAATCTCAGACTGGTTTGGGTGGGAAGGGACCTTAAAGCCCATCCAGTGCCACCCCCTGCCTTGGGCAGAGACACCTTCCATGTCCCAGGTGGTTCCCAGCTCTGTCCAGCCTGGCCTTGGGCACTGCCAGGGATCCAGGGGCAGCCACAGCTGCTCTGGGCACCCTGTGCCAGGGCCTGCCAACCCTGCCAGGGAACACCTCCTGCCCAAGATCCCATCCAATCCTGGCACTGGGAAGCCATTCCCTGTGTCCTGTCCCTCCAGGCCCCTGTCCAGAGTCCCTCTCCAGCTCTTGGATCCACCTCTATTAATGACATACAAAGCACACAAACATGTCTTCTTCCAGAGCCCTCAGAAAACACAGACCACGAGATGAACAAGTTCTGCCCACAAGTTTCTGACTTGTAAATCTCCTTTTTCTGCTCAGAAATTGTGTTTGAGCCCACAATCTCTCAGAACGTGAATGAACCCCAGCTCCATTCAAGCAACCTTCATGCTGACCCTGAGGATCCTCTCAGATCCAGGCTGAATCCCTGCCAAAGCTGCTTTAAGCCTGAATTCCAGTAAAATTGTTACTTCCACATGTATCTACCAGCTGGCACACAGCCAATTAGCCAGGGGAGGGTTCTGCTCAACACTGATAAAACCTTCAGGAATGAAACATTCTCATTCCCAGCAGCAATAAGGGAGAATAATCCAATACCGGGAGAATAAACTGCAAACTGTGCCTCCCCCAACAGGTGACACGGGCTCAGGGCTGGGGCCCTGCTGCACTTTGGCCTCCTTTCCACCTTGTCTGGGGTGCTGGCAGTAGGGACTGACCTTTGCTCCCATTCCTGAGCCCAGGATATGTGGTGTGATGCTGTGGGGATGGAAATTCAGCGTCAGGCTGTCCCAGCACACAGGTCTGGGGTGCGTGTGTGTGTCATGTGCCACAGCAGCATTTTATAAACAAAGAGTGAACCGGTTCCCACTCCAAAGCTCCCCAGCAATATTTAATACCCACATGGGATTGCTCCATCCAACAATAATTTCCCTAAACTCTTTGTGTGCTCAAGTCAGGTACTCCTGAAAATAAGCACCAACATTCAATTCCCACAAGCCAAGTGTGGGCTGACAACAATTCCTCTGGTGAGAGATGCTGCCTGGCAGAACACCATGCACCTTTATCAGCAATAAAAGCCATGCAACCTCTTTAAAGAGAAAGCAAGGGCTGAACTGTCTCCCCGAATTCATTCATTCAACCCTTGCAGCAAGCTGGGATAAGTGGAAGGTGTCCCTGCCCATGGCAGGGGTGTGGAACAAGATGAGCTTTACGATCCCTCCCAGCCAAACCAGTCTGGGATCCCATGATTTTTTGCTCTTTACATGGCTTTCGTTTTCCGTATCAGTTCCCAAACAGATTCCTTCCATGAAAACCTTCAAACTTCCATTCCACTCTGCCTTTCCATTCTCACAAAAAAACAGAGATGAAGTAAGGGGAAAAAAAAATCAAGGGCAGTACTGGAAAAATCTCCACTTGAACATAAATTCTTTTGGGAGAGGTGCTGTCAGCAGTGTACCAGCTGGTTAACACTGGAGTGAAGTTTCTGTAGCCTGGCTGTGGTTTATTTTCAGTCCAGCATATTTGTGGAAAACATCTTTTGCCAGGAAGCTAAAGCAGCTCCTTGGTCCTGGTCCCTGAACATCTGCTTTAGGTGTTGATCCCTTCAGCACTGCAATGGGAATGTACCAAGACTGGAGCCAGAAAAATCCTCCAAAATGCTGCAGGAAGCAGCAGCCCAGCTTCAGACTTCCACTATGTCCCATCATTTATTCCAGAGTTAAAGCCCTGAAAATTGGTTCCAGTCTCACTCCTCCACCCACCCCAGCTCAAAGACTGTCCAACACCAGGACACCAACACTACAGATGCTCTCAGGACTTTGCTAAGGACTTGGATGCACCAGAGAATTGACAACACCCATCCCACAGCCCAGCCTGCTCCTTCCCACTTTCTCTTTTCCCTGTTACCACCTCAGCTGCCTCCCTGCCCAGCACTCCCCCTTCCCGCCCTTCCACTCACCCGGATGTGGCACACCACTCGAACTGGGGACAGCCTCCATGGCTGATGGCTCAGGGAAAAAGCCTTTTTCCAGTCCTGGAGCACCCCAAGCCCCAGCAGGATGGATGGGATGAAGCTCAGGCCACCTGAGCTGTCCCTGCGAGCTGAGCACGGAGCTGTGACCCGTGAGATGGGAAACTCCTGGCAGACTGAGCTCCCCAATCTACTCTGGGAACCTGGTGGCACACGGATGTGGCCCAGCAGGTACAGCCAGCCCCGGAGCTCACCTGGCTCCTGACTGCTCCCTGCCTTTGAGAGAGCTTTGCATCCACTTCCCAAACACTTTGCAAGGCAGAACAAGGGCATTAATTAACTATGAACAGTGACAGCGTCCTCAGAGCAGCTCCAGGGTTGTTTGTTGTGAAGAGCTTTACCAGTTACAACAAGAATTCCAACCAACAACAGCCTGAGAACTCCCTAGAGGTGCCACATGCCTCCTCATCAGTGATTGCAGCACCCTGTCACGTACAAACCTGCTCCAAGGCTGCACATAACACAGGTGTGATCCCAGAATCGTGGAATTGCTCACGTTAGAAAAGAGCTCTCAGAGCACCGAGCGCAGCTCTGAACCCAGCACCGCTGAGCCCCAGGTTGGGTTTAAACGAAGCCCAGCTGAATTTTGCTTCAACATCAACAGCAGGCTCTGGGGCCCTTCTAAGTGCTCAAATATGAGGTGCCCAGAGTTTCCCAGCCAGGCCCTTCAGCCTTCCCAGGGCTCCTGGGGACTCCCTGCCTTGGTAGTCAAGAAGCACCAAGTGAACAGGCAGGAGAGAGCTACAGCCCTGCCAAGGCTAGGGAGATGCCTCACACAAAATCAGGGAATCACTGAATCCCAGGATGTTTTAAGTATGAAGGAACATTAAAACCCATCCAGTGCCACCCCTGCCATGGCAGGGACACCTCCTACTGTCCCAGGCTGCTCCCAGCCCCAGTGTCCAACCTGGCCTTGGGCACTGCCAGGGATCCCGGGGCAGCCACAGCTGCTCTGGGCACCTGTGCCAGGGCCTGCCCACCCTGGCAGGGAACAATTCCTGCCCCAGATCCCATCCAGCCCTGCCCTCTGGCACTGGAAGCCATTCCCTGTGTCCTATCCCTCCATGTCTTGTCCCAATTCCCTCTCCAACTCTTCTTGACCCCTTTAGGCCCTGCAAGGAGCTCTAAGTTCCCCCAGAGCTTCCTCTTCTCTAGGGTGAACAATCCCAATTCTCTCAGAGATCATGAAGCACCTGGAGACATGTCCAGGCCTGGGCACACCCTCCCCCCCACCCAAGTGGGATTACAGGGATGCCCTTCCCATGGATACCCCAGCGTGCCTGGAGGGCAGCCACAGGCTCTGAACACCCAAGGACATGGGGACACCCTCTCCTTTCCAAGCAGGCACTCGGGGCACTGGGGACAGGCACATGTGTCAGGGCACGAGGACACTCTTTCCCTGTGGCTCAGCTCAGGTGCAGGGACCATCCTGACCAGAGGGTGTGTCCCCTCTCAGTGCCAGGTCACAGGGACCCCCCAGAATGGCACAGAGATTCCCACAGTGTGTCCCCGTGCAAGGACTGGCACAGCAGGATGTCCCCCATGGGGGCACACAACCCCCAGAGACCCCAGGACATGGAGAGGGATGTTGGGGACCTGCCAAGGAGCCCCCTAGGTGATTCACAGGCCATGGGGACAAACCTCTCACATGGCGCACAGACACACGTGGGAACACCTCCCACCCCACAGCTGCCCCGGGGATCCCTCGGTCCCAGTCCTCACAGATCTTCCCTGGGAACGTTTCTCACAGCCCCCACGGTCACACCACCTGCAGAGCCCTTCGAGACACCCGCACACGCCCCAACCCCTGCCACAGCACCAAAAAGTGTGACACCCTGTCCTTCATCCCCTCAACGCTACCCCAGTTCTCGCCCACTTACTGCCCTGTCGGTGTTTCCCCACTTCTCAGTGCCCTCTCCCCGACCCCTCAGTGCCCTGTCAGTGCCGCCTTACCCCTCGCACCCTCAGTGTCCCCTCTGCACCCTCAGCGTCACCCCTGCCCTCACCGTCCCCAAGAACTTACTCCTCAGTGGTCCCATCCCACCGCAGTCCTCGCTCCCGCAGTGCTCCCCCAATCCTTCACTGTCCCCCTGCCCGTCAGTGCTCTCCTTCCCTCAGCGTCCCCTCAGTGCCCTCCAGTATCTTCGTCCCTTACCCCTCACTGCCCCCAGTACCCCATCCCTCAGTGTTCCCCTCACGCGGGGGACACCGCACGCCAGCCGTTCCCGCTCCCCGCCGTCCCCCTGCTCACCGCGGGGCGGGGTGCGTCGCGTCGGGCCGGCCCTGGCGGCGGCCGGAAGGCGGCCGAGGCTGCCGATGGCCCGCATCGCCGCCGCCATCTTCGCCGAGGTCGAATGAGGGAGAGGCCGCCGGGGGCCTGACCGCGCCCCGCCC
>WAAE01013994.1:0-19663 GCA_013400495.1 Nicator chloris | reverse complement strand
GGGGCTGCGGAGGGGGCGGTGTGGGTCAGGCGTGCGACGGGCAGCCCGGAGGGTGGGGGGGCGCGGGGCCCTTGGTGAGTGGCGGCGCGGCGGCGGCGGCAGAGCGGGGTGAGGGCTGAGGTGAGCGGCGGGAGCGGAGCGGGACGGGGCGGACGGGACGGGACAGGACAGGGCAGGGCAGGGCAAAGCGGGGCGGACAGTGCGGCCGAGGGCTCTGTCCTGCATGGACGGGGGTGTGGGAAGGGTGAGAGGAGTCGCGAGTCGGTCCCGGGGAAAGGGGTGTGGGGGGGCGTTAGGGGTAGGCGGGTTGGTCCGGGATGCACCAGAGGATCGGGGGTCGGCCCTCAGTGGGCGGAGGAAGGATGAAGGGAGTCCGGGGGTCGGCCCAGATGGACGGGGAAAGTGAGGGGAGTCGGGAGGTTCGTTCCGGATGGACGGGGAAAGTGAGGGGAGTCGGGAGGTTCGTTCTGGATGGACGGGGAAAGTGAGGGGAGTCGGGGGGTTCGTTCTGGATGGACGGGGAAAGTGAGGGGAGTCGGGGGGTTCGTTCCGGATGGACGGGGGGCTGGGAAAGGGTGAGGAGCGCTCGGGGGGTCGGTCCCGGATGGATGCAGGGACCGAGAGATTGGACGGAGGGCTCGGGAGCCGGTCCTGGATGGACGAGGGGCTTTGGGGGCGGGTGAGAGAAGTGCGTGTGTGTTTGGGGTGCAGCAGGTGGGCGCTGGGAGTCCCGCGGTGGGGATGACGCTGCTGCGGTGTGAAAGCGTCAGGGGTGTGTGGAGAAGGGAAGGGAGTAGGGGCTGTTCATGGAGTTGTGGATTATCCTGAGTTGGAAAGGATCCATGAGGATCACGGAGTCCAGCTCAGCTGTGGGATCCAGGCAAATCCTGCCGGCTCTGGAAGGAGCTTTGCCCTGGTGATTTGTGAGGGCAGGGCTGAGCCCTTGGGATGCCAGGGGAGCACTGGCTGCCGAAAATGAGGGGGTTGGGGACGTTTTGGGGGGCAGGAATGGGGGTGCCCCGGGAGGAGATGGCTGTGCAGTGTGGGAGGGAGGGGGAGGTTACACCTGGGAGAAACTTCTGTTAGCTGAGCAGGGGAAATGTCGGGAAAAGCCTCAATCAGGTGTGAGGAGGGAGGTTGGCCCAGATGGAGGAGCATCAGGATGCCTTGGAAAGGTCTGGTTTGGGGATCTTTGTCAGCAGGAGGAGCCCAGTTTGTGGGCTGGGAAGGGAGGAATGCCGCGGGGCATGTTTCAGGTGTGGAACTGCTGCTGAGAGGTGTCCAAGGGGGTGACTGGCAGCTTGTGCTGAGTTTTGGGGAGCTGCAGAGGGCTGGGTTTGGGACTGTGGGTGTTCCTGTGCCCCTCCATGGAAAAAGTTGGTAGGATTTGAATCCCCAAAGTGTGACAGGGGGAGATGAATGTTGACATCGATCAACCAAAGAGCTGGAGCTGTGAGGGCCATGCTGAGCCCTGGGCAATAAAACCTGCAGATGTGGGTTTGCTTATAGGGAAACCCAATTTTGGAATGAGCTTGGGGAAAGCTGCAGAGGGATTTTTGGGGGTGGAGGACGTGAACTTGCTCTGTTTGCCAGGGGGATGCACAGCAGGAGCTCCTCAGGCTGGCACCGAGGGTGAACAAGGGGCAGGGGTGCCAAGGACACTGCGTCAGAAGGTGCTGCTGGCAGCAAGGCTGCCTGGGCACTGGGACAACTTTCCAGTGGGAAGTGGTGGAGCAGTTCCTGGGAGGGAATTGAGAAGCTCACTGGGCAGTATTTATTCACAGGCACATTTGCAGCCCCAGGGCACAAGCCAGGCTCCTCCTGTCCGAATCTGCTCCCAGGGAGTGGTGGGAGGTGATTCCCTGTGCTGCTGCTGCTGCCCTTGCAGTGCCTGCCCCTCACCTTTCTGGCTCTGTGTGAGGCAGGCAGGTTGCTTCCCTCGGGACTGTTCCAGACAGAGCAGCTTGGAGTGACCCCAGCCTTTCCCTAGATTCCAAAATGAGTTCCATGCTGAGCTCTGCCCTGCGGAACCTCCCCGTGTCCTCAGCGTGGGCTGCCGGGGCCCGTGAGTACCTTCAGCTTTCATTGGTGGGCCATAAACTTCTGGTTGAAGTGTTGGGTTTGGGAGGGACGCTGAGATCTGAATCTGCCCTATTCTCACTTTTAAAAGGCTGACAATGTTTATTTTTAAATCCCTAATTACGTTATTGCCTTGGTCATCCCTTCCTGTGTCATATGGGGAGGAGTCTTGAGTTGACAGAGTGTGTGTCAAGTTTCTGAACAGCATAAACCACCCAACACCCCACAGGTGGCCAGGTGTCTTACAGTGACATTGTTTGCTTTTTTAACCCTTCTTGCAGAGACCAGAACTGTTTCTGACATTTTTGGGGGGCATTTTTTCCCTTTCTTGTTTTCCAGTTGCTCGATCGCTCAGCTGCTCCTCGCAGTTCCAAGCCTCAGGTAAAGGGAAAACACCAGGAATCTCAGTGAGTCTGTGCCAGACAAGGCTGTTTTGGAAGCTGCCTCCCTTTCCCAGAGTCTTGTTCCACTTAAATCTTAGAAATGATGCAGAGTGGTTGAGGTGTTCCTGAAAAGCTGCAAGCAAGGAAAGCTTCAGGCAGACCAGTGTTTGCAGCAGAGTCCTCTCATCCTCTGAGTGCCCTGGCTCCCAGCAGACATTCCCAGTCTGTCTCTGGCTCCCAGCACCATTCCTAGTCTTCCTCTGGCTCCCAGCAGCCATTCCCAGTTTGTAGTCATAGTCCACAGTGAGTGGTTGGGGAGATCCATGCTCTGGGTTCACTGTGGGGGTTGCTCAGGTGACTCATGCTTTGGGATTTTGGGAACAGGCCTGGACAGCAGCTCCCCATCATCCCCTGGGCTTTGGGAAGAGCCTAAGGGAATCTCCAGACTGTGCTGGAGTTTCACCCTGGCACTGGCCTGTGGAATGATGCTGGATTGTGACATTCCTTGTCTTGAACCTCTCCCACTAGGGAGAGAATTTCTTCCCATTATTCCCAAGAAATTCTTGGCTGTGAGGGTGATGAGCCACAGGCCCCACCTCTGGAGGTGTTCCAGAAATATTTGGATGGAGCTTGGAGCACCCTTCCACTTGGGACAGTGGAAGGTGTCTCTGCCCCTGGCAGGGGTGGCACTGGATGGGCTTTAAAGGCCTTTTGTACCCTAACCATTCCAAGATTCCAACTCAGGTGTCCTGCCTTCCCTGCCTTACACTTATGCACCAAAAAAGGACCATTTTCTTTGCTTTCTAGAAGTTTTTGCAGGTTCTATATTAAAATTGTTGATATTCTTGTCATCATCACTTCTCTCTTTGCAGTCCAGCCCAAGACTAAGACGACCTTGGAGAAAACTGGGGTGAAGAATGTGGTGGTGGTGGAGGGTGTCCGCATTCCCTTTCTGCAGTCTGGCACCTCGTGAGTATCAAAGAGGACTGAAACACAGAAAACACCCCCTGACTTGTTAAATACTCCACTCTTTATGGGAAAAAATCTCACTTGTTCATTTTAATGTAGTTATTCTTGGGCCTAAAGGCTCAGGAGGTGCCCTGAGCTGGCCTGCTGCAGTTATTCCAGCTTATTTAGTGCAGAAATATGGTTTGGAGAAGGTTGTCCATGTGTAAGAATCCTGGGAAGGGTAAGGATTTATGGAGCATGTCCAGAGGAAGCAGTTGGAGAACCTACAGCAGATGAAGCAATAAGTTTCACAAAACTGGCAGGACAGGGGCCAAGGATCTGCTGTAGGCTCCTCTTCCTGGATTGTTGTGCCACCAAATCCACAGCTGAACTAGAACCACACCTGACTGTTGGGGTGGAGAAGGGAATTCTTTATGAGATCACTGCTGCTTTTCTGTGGGTTTAGTGCAGTGGTTGGAGCCCCTCTGCTCTGCAGCCAGGCTGGGAGAGCTGGAGAAGGGAAGGCTTCAGGGAGAGCTCTGAGCCCCTGCCAGGGCCTAAAGGGGCTCCAGGAGAGCTGGGGAAGGAGTGGGGACAAGGCATGGAGGGCCAGGACACAGGGAATGGCTTCCCAGTGCCAGAGGGCAGGGCTGGATGGGATCTGGGGCAGGAATTGTTCCCTGGCAGGGTGGGCAGGCCCTGGCACAGGGTGCCCAGAGCAGCTGTGGCTGCCCCTGGATCCCTGGCAGTGCCCAAGGCCAGGTTGGACATTGGGGCTGGGAGCAGCCTGGGACAGTGGGAGGTGTCCCTGCCATGGCAGGGCTGGCACTGGATGAGATTTAGTGTCTCTTCCAACCCAGACCAATCTGTGATTCCTTGAAATGTTTGCCTAGAAGCACAATGAAGCATTTCTGGTCCATCCCCAGTTCTTGCTGCTGCTCAGTGCTCACAGGAGGGTTCTGTCCTGCTTTCTGTACTGAAGGTTCTGCACTGATTTCTCACACCTCTGAGTTTCTTCCTCTCCTGTTCTCCTTACAGGTATGCTGATCTGATGCCACATGACTTAGCCAGAGCAGCCCTGCAGTAAGTAAATGGAACACTGGAAGGGCTCAGAATTCTTGTTAAACTGCTGAGGTTTCAGGGTTGCAGAGCCAGGGCTCTGGGTTTGGCTCTGAACAGCTCAGGTGCTTTTATTTTTCCTGGCCTTCCTCCACAGAAGTGGGTGGCTTAAAGGAGTGGGGTTTGTCTTGTTGCTGGGGTTTTCAGTAGGTTGGTGTTGATGCAAAGAGATGGTGGTGGTGACAAATTTTAGTGAATTTGATTCCCAGCTGTAGTTTCCCAGACACAGAGATCAGAGCTGCTGCTGAGGTATGCTCACATCTGGTGGGAAAAACAACCTGGACAACACAGAGGAAATTAAGTGACAGCAAGGATATTGAGCTAATTCTGTAACCTTCCTGTTCCTTCTGTTCTGAGGGTCATTAGCCTTGGCTTTGTTTTGTTGAGGAGCAGAGCAAAGTGCTGTGGAGAAGAGAGAAGGCTTGGAGAAGCCTGGAGATGGCTGCCCCATCCCTGGCAGTTCCCAAGGCCAGGCTGGATGGGACTTGGAGCAGCCTGCGACAGTGGAAGGTGTCCCTGCCCATGGCAGGGGGTGGCACTGGATGGGCTCTGAGGTCCCTTCCCACCCAAACCATTCTGGGCCTTGATGATCCTGTGACCCATTTTGTGGAAGGATGGGTGTAAGGGCTCTAAAGTAGTTGCTTTAATGATGTTCTGTAATCATTATAGTGAAATTATCACCATGATTGTTTGCAGCCCATAATCAGCTCCACCTCCCACAGGCATGTGAGATTTCTTCTGGGGGGGGGGGACAGAAGCTGTGGCTCTGCTGTTGCCTTGTTCTCCAGCCAAGCTGGCAGGAAGAGGATGTTGGGGAGGTTATTGTTTATGTGATGCAGATTCCCTTTGTTTTGATCCTCTCCTTAGGGGCCTGCTGACCCGGACCAGTGTCCCAAGGGATGTTGTTGACTACATCGTTTATGGCACAGTTATCCAGGAGGTGAAAACCAGTAATGTTGCCAGAGAGGTGGGTTCTGTGCAGCATTTCCCTGGGAGTCTGATTTTTGCAACTGCTCTGGAGATGACAAATCCTTGCTAAAAATGAATTCCCAGTATTATTGTTTGTTTGTCTATGACTTGAGAGTATGTGTGGTATTGTCTGTTAAATGAGTGCCTGAGAGTACAAGGTAAGTGATTCTGTGATTCTCTGCCTCCTGCTGAAATCTGCCACAGATTTCATTTAGCATCATTTTTAGCAGATTTTCATATTTCAATGCTGTGAAGCCTCTGCTTGACTCTTCCCTGCAAGTGAAGGTTTTTTGGGGATTGCTGATCCCTCAGCTTCTAAATACCAGTTGGACTTGAACACTGCCTTGCTCAATGTTCTGGGGAGGAGCAGAGGGTGCTCTGAGGGTTTACTTTGTTGTGCTATTTATTTATTTCTTTGAGTTGGCTGCTCAGACACAGTGTTTGCAGGATTTGAGGCGGAGCAGCTTTGCTGCCCTTTGTTCCAACAGCCAGCAAACACAATTCCTGTATTGTCCCCAGAGCAGCTGATCCTCTGGAGTCATGTGACAGGCAACCTGATCTTTGCTAACTTGGAGCCTCTGCTGTGCTCTGCACCTGGATAAATCCATGATGTAACCTGGGCTCCCTGTGCAGCCTCAGCCTCGTGAATGCAAGGCCTGGCTTTGGTCACCTGCCAGTCAGATGGGGCTGCAGGGTAATTTTAACTTGGGAACAACTGCTGAACTTTCAACCAGTTGGCCACATCCCAAGTAGGGAAGGTCTCTGGGAGCTGCTCTGGGCTGCTCAGATGAGTCACTGCTCTGCAGTTTGCTGCTCTCTGTGAAGCCACGGCGCCTTGTGCTGAGTGGTCTAAATCACCCCTTTCACGTGTTGCCTTTGCCAATAATGTAAAGCAGAGATGATGTTGGGTAGTTGGAGGCTCTTTTGATGTTGTTTTTTTAAAATGTGAGTGGTATGATTAGTTTGTCTCTTTATTAAAAAAAGTGCGGCCGAGAGCCTCGGCAGCGGTCTCAGCTCCTGCTTNTAGTTTGTCTCTTTATTAAAAAAAAGTGGAGGGGCAGTGACTGTTCTCAGTGCGGCCGAGAGCCTCGGCAGTGGTCTCAGCTCCTGCTCCAGGGTCTGGGGAGGGGAAGAGCTGCTGCCATAATTAACTGGATGAAAACTCCATGTCTTTGTCTTCAACTCCACCTGGCAAGGTGTGCTGGGCAGGGGCAGCTCTGGCCTGGGAGAAGAAGCTGTAGGTTTAACAGCCACTCTTGTTGTTGTAGGCTGCCTTGGGAGCGGGGTTCTCTGACAAAACTCCGGCCCACACTGTCACCATGGCCTGCATTTCCTCAAACCAGGCCATGACCACAGGTATGTGGGCTGGAAGAACAAGTTGTGGGGTTGAGAGAGAGCTTGGGAGTTCTTTTACAGCCCTTATTCAACTTGCACTGCTTGTGAATGTGAAAAAAAAAACAACTGAAGAAATGCTGAGATGGAAGGAAAAATGGAGTTATTTAGCCTGGGGAAAAGGAGGCTCCAAGGGGACCTTGTGGTTCTGCACAACTCCCTGACAGGGTGGGCAGCCAGGCGTGATTGGGCTCTGCTCCCAGGGAACAGGGACAGGATGAGAGGGAATGGCCATAAGCTGTGCTAGGGGAGGTTCAGCCTGGACATCAGCAGGAATTTCTCCCAGGAAAGGGTGGTCAGGCACTGAAAGGGGCCGCCCAGGGAATGGTGGAATCCCCATCCCTGGAGGTGCCCAAGGAATTCCTGGACATGGCACTCAGTGCTCTGGGCTGGTGACAAGGTGGGGATCAGTCACAGGTTGGATTTGATGCTCTGGGAGGGCTTTCCAGCCTCAGTGATCCTGTGGAAGTTTTTTAGCCAACAAAATATGACCTGAACTAAGTGTCTGCTGTAGGCCTGCAGCAGCATCTCTGCCCAGTGCCCGTGTTTATTTGGGAGGTAAAGACTGACCATAGTGAGAAAGTTACTCCTTTCAGACTCCTTTTATCTTTGCCTTAGCCCAAACAGGGCTAAAAGAATGGAGCCGCAGCTCCAACTGCTGGGCTTTGAGCCCTGTGTGACAAGGACAAGTGGGAGCCAAGTGACAGCAGCTCACCTGGCCAGGGGTTGGAGGAGGAGTGCAGGAGCAGCCGGGGCTCTGTGGGGGTGAGTGTCCCTGGCCTGGCAGCGTTCCTGGCAGTGCCTCTCCTGGCAGGCGTGGGGATGATCGCGGCCGGGCAGTGCGACGTGGTGGTGGCCGGCGGCGTGGAGCTCATGTCCGACGTCCCCATCCGCCACAGCAGGAAGATGAGGAAGACGATGCTGACCCTGAACCGAGCCAAGAGCCTGGGCCAGAAGCTCTCCCTCATTTCCAAAATTCGCCCTCACTACTTTGCTCCCGAGGTATTTTTGTTTTCCGGGCATTTAGGTATTTAGTAAACTGGTTTAGAAGGTGTGAATGGGTAATTGTTTTAGCCTCGATGGAGAGGATTTAAGATGGGTGAGGTGGTTCCTGGGATTCACTGTGATTGATCTCTGTCCTGTGCTTTGGGTTAAAATATTGATTAATGCATCTCGCAGCATTTGAGACTCTGCTTTTCCTTCCCACGCGTTCGTCTTCAGTAAACCCAACTTAGTGCAAAACATCCTGCAGCTCCTGGACAAAATGTGCTGCAGATGACAGTACTAGAAGTTTTTTTCCCACAAATATAAAGGTTATTCTGAAGTGTCAGAAGAATTCTAGGGTCAGAGGAATTTTACTAGATAATAGAAGTAACCCCCCTAGTGTTAGATGGGAATATCCTCAGTATATGAATTCGATTAATGCATCTTAAATAAGCCTTATAATTCCTGTTCCTGGCCAAATCCTGCCAGGGGCTGGATGTGTTCAGCTCCCCTGAAGAGCATCCACAGGGCCGTGTCAGGAGCAGAGTGAGCCACTGCTCTGTCCTGGGGGTCATTAAGGGGTAAATTGCAGCATGGTGAGGATGGAAAAGGGGCAGCACTTCCCTCCTTCCCACCCTGAGCTCTTCACAAGGAAACTGCATCCGTGTCATTCCCTTTAGTGTAAGTGCAGCAAGGCCCATGTTAAATGTGGCAGAGCTGAGATACACGTAAGATGTGAAAATTTCAGACTTGAATGCAGGCAGGGATTTCCTGAGTGCTGCTGGAAGAACCAAAAATAAGCCAAAATCACCTCTGGGCTCTGCTTTTGCATGAGGAAGTGTCTGACGAGGAGTTTTGAGGTCCCAGGATGTGGTGTTTGAGCTGAACCCAAAAGGCCTGGTCACCCTTTGTCATGGATTCCCTGTTAAATGCACAGGCAGCTGCTCTCAACACAGTTCTGGAAGCCCTGGAGTAAGCAGCTGTTGCAGCAGCCCTCTTATTAGAGAGTAAAACTGAGCCAAGGCACAGACTTCTTGTTAAACACAGCATAAAAAGGGTCCTGGTTTATTCCTCTTCATGGCTTGGTCATCTTAACTCCAGCTATTCACTGACTCTGGCTGCAGCAGCTCCTGCTGTGGGTTTCCCTTGCAGCCTCTGACTGCTGGGTATTTCCTGCTGGACTCTGACTGCAGGGCTTGGTTTGGAGACTGTGACTGCAGGGATTGTTTGCAGACTGTGACTGCAGCTTTTACCCAGCCAAACTGTGACTGCAGGGGTTGGTTTGGAGACTGTGACTGCAGCTTTTACCCAGCCAGACTGTGACTGCAGGGGTTGGTTTGGAGACTGTGACTGCAGGGGTTGGTTTGGAGACTGTGACTGCAGGGGTTGGTTTGGAGACTGTGACTGCAGGGATTGGTTTGGAGACTGTGACTGCAGGGGTTGGTTTGGAGACTGTGACTGCAGCTTTTACCCGGCCAGGCTGTGACTGCAGGGGTTGGTTTGGAGACTGTGACTGCAGGGGTTGGTTTGGAGACTGTTGACTGCAGCTTTTACCCGGCCAGGCTGTGACTGCAGGGATTGGTTTGCAGACTGTGACTGCAAGTTCCAACAGCAGGCTCTAACTGCAGACCCAGACTGACCTCACAGCAGTGATTCTCTCCCCCCAGGATCCTGCTTCATGCTCCTCAAGGTTCCTCCTCCATGATCACCAGCTCACCCCCTCTTTTATCTCACTCACCCTTATTGGATAGAGCTGTGACTCCTCAGGGACGAGGCTGTATTGGGTAATTAACACAGCTGTTACTTATCAGAGGGAGGTCACCTGTATTCTCTTCTACATTCTGGAACCCCTGGAGTAAGCAGCAGCCTGGACCTCTTTTCTTGTTTTTCCAAAATCCTGGAAAGGGATGCTTTCTCTGACAATTTGACGGAGTCTGCTGTGGTCTGGTTGCCGTGCGTTAATTGTGCAGCTCTGAATTAACGAAGGGAAAAGGCACTCGGGGCTCAGCTGTGTGTGCTCCCTGGAGGGCTTTTCTTTAACCTGTGCTTTAACCTGACTTTCCCTCCCTGGCTGCAGCTGCCAGCTGTGGCAGAGTTCTCCACCAGCGAGACCATGGGGCACTCTGCCGACCGCCTGGCCGCCGCCTTCGGCGTCTCGCGCCTGGAGCAGGACGAGTACGCCCTGCGCTCCCACACGCTGGCCAAGAAAGCCCAGGATGAGGGGCTGCTGCAGGACGTGGTGCCCTTCAAAGTGCCAGGTGACAGCCCCCGTGTGCCACAGCCAGCACTACTCACTGCTGGGGGCAGCTCCAGGGGAGTTCTGGGCATCTGGGTGGGTTTTACCAGGATCTGTTTGTCCCTGGAAAACTGCTGGTGAAGGGATGTGTTGGTAAACAGGGCATCTGAGTGTGTCAGCACAGAACCATGGAATGGTTTGGGTGGGAAGGGGCATTAAACGTCACCCAGTTCCAGCCCTGACACCTTCCACTGTCCCAGGGTGCTCCAAGCCCTGTCCAGCCTGGCCTTGGACACTTCCAGGGATCCAGGGGCAGCCACAGCTTCTCTGGGAATTCCATCCCAGCCCCTCCCCACCCTCACAACGAAGAGCTCCTTCCAGTATCCCATCTCACCCTGCCCTCTATCATATCTTTCCATATCTAAATTTTTTCTTGCCAACCCCATATCTGTGCTGATGAGGTGACAGAGCAAGGAAAATCAGGACAGTTGGACATGGAATCCTGCTCTTCCACCAGGCAAGAGAAACCACCTTTATACCCCAGAATATCAACAACAAACACAAGCCCAACAAAATCCCAGTCTGGTAACTCAGGTGCTGGATGGGAAGAGCTGGAATGTGGCAGGTTCCAGTTCACCAGGCCTCACACTCCTTGCTGGGAGGTGGAACAGTCTGGGGAGAACCTTTAAGCTGCCCTTCCCATGGCCTGTCCTGGTGTCCCACTCACCCCCCAGGAGCCGGGGGACACACTTTGCTGCAATACCTGTTCATTTGGGAACTCTAATTGATATCCTGGAGACATTTGCCTTGTAGATCCATGGTTCCATGTGGTCTTTATTACACAATTGGTACTTTTTCTTAACAGGCTTACTTAGCAGTTAGCACAGTTGCAGATGGATATATTTGGGTTTTCCCACTGCTCTTTATTCCTCAAACTCAGCACGTACATGTAAACTGATTTAAGCCCAGTTCTCCATTTAGGCTTTTTTAACCTAAATTTGAATTCTTTTCTCAACTGGGTTTCCCATGTGGTAATTTTTCCTTCCAGTAAACAGATGGCAGCACTTTGTTTTTGCTGTCTTCTGAGGAAAAGTGAGGTAGCTTCAATTTTTAAGTGCTATTTTTAGCCATGTCAAGTATCCTGATGCCACCAACAGATTGTCCTTTTTTCTCTCCTCATGCTTGTCCTGAACCCTGAATTTTCTGATTTTTTTTTTTTCCTCCCTTGGAGTCCTGGTGATGAAATTCTTGTGCTTTGCTGATTTTTGTAGTTGAAATGTACTTTGTTTTCCTTCACCAGGCAAAGACACAGTTACCAAAGATAACGGGATCCGGCCGTCCTCCATGGAGCAGATGGGAAAACTGAAGCCAGCCTTTGTCAAGCCCTATGGAACAGTCACAGCAGCCAACTCCTCCTTCCTGGTAATTCCTGTTCCCAGCACTGTCAGCCAGAGGGCAGAGCTGTCCACCTGACCCTCTGCCTCCCTGAGCTGGTATCATCTGGGAATGAGCTTTTTAATATTGGCTGCTTCGGGATTTTCCAGGTGGAACTTGGAACTCTGCTGTAATCTGGTGAATTTGGATATTGGATGGTTTCATTTTCAAGTCCATCACAAAACCCCTGAAGTTTTGGCATGTCTGACCTGTTTGCTTCTCTGTAGCTGCTTCATGAGGGTCAATCCTTCCAGGGCCCAGGGAGGGATTCTGTCCCAGGATGGGATTGGTCACGTTGTACAACTGAAGTCAGTAGGTTTAGTCTGAACTGCACAGAATCATGGAATGGTTTGGGTTGGGAGGGACCTTAAATCTCATCCAGTGCCACCTCCCTGCCATGGGCAGGGACACCTTCCACTATCCCAGGTTTCTCCAAGCCCCATCCAGCCTGGTCTTGGACACTTCCAGGGATCGAGGGGCAGCCACAGCTGCTCTGGGCACCCTGTGCCAGGGCCTGCCCACCCTGCCAGGGAACAATTCCTGCCCAACATCCCATCCAGCCCTGCCCTCTGGCACTGGGAAGACATTCCCTTTTTCCTAGCCCTCCAGAGCTGTGGCTGCCCCTGGATCCCTGGCAGTGCCCAAGGCCAGGTTGGATGGGGCTTGTGAGGCCTGGAAATAGAACACAAACTTTTCCAGACAATGTTACAATGACAATATAAAATCAAAACTTTCTTTGAAAGCTTCCAGGTACAGAATATGGCAATAATCCACATCCTGAATTAGATTTGTGCCATTTAATACAAGATGGGGCAATTAGAATATCCAGCCAATAATGTCCAATTAGAGGAGCAGTTGGTTCAGTAATTCCCTCCTGGCTTCTGCCCCATGGCAGCTCTCCTCCCCATCTCCTACCCTACCTTTATCATGTCTGTGATTACATGGTGCAAAATAAAAAGTCCTTGGAGAAGTAACAGGCAAGACTAAACAATATTTTAGGAATGCATTGATAAAAGTTTGCTCACTGCAGGAAGGAAAGCTGGAAAAGCACTGGAAGTTATACCTTAGCATGTAACAGTCTACAAAGCTACAAATACACAAAGAATACATAAAAGCTAAAAACTTTGAGCACTTGGAGCAGCCTGAGGTAGTGGGAGGTGTCCCTGCCCATGGCAGGGGGTGGAACTGGCTGTGCTTTCAGGTCCCTTCCACCCCAAACCATTCCATGATTTGGTGTGCCAAACCCACAGAGCTCCTTTTTGTCATGTGGTGAGCCTGTGGCTTGTGGCATCCCGGAATTACTCTCAGTTTTGGGATGGAACTGGGAGGACAGCTGAGTGTTTGGGATAACCAGCTTGTCCCAGGCCTAGCAGGGCTTTTAGGCACCTCTGTCCTGGTGAAAGCAGGGGCAGCTGTGCCTGTGGGCTGGAAGGAGGCGCTCCTGCAGTGTGTGTGAGGGCATCACTAGAGACCTTCCATCCCTCCATCCACTCAATCCAGCAGCCTTGTCTTTAGGCCCCTGTCATGGAGGGGTGTGCTGGAGGCTCTGGTGATGTTCAGGTCCTCCCTTTGTGAGGGCTGTTGTGTGCAGGGTGTGCAGGACCTTCACCTCTCACCTCCCTTGTCCCTGCCCGTTGCAGACCGACGGAGCGTCGGCGATCCTCATCATGTCTGAGGAGAAGGCCCTGGCCATGGGATACAAACCAAAAGCCTACCTAAGGTAGGAGGGGCTGCTCCAGTGGCCTCTTTCGCCCCTTCCTTCTCCTCTCCCTGCCACTGACAGCCCTTTTCCTGCTCAGGGATTTCGTGTACGTGTCCCAGGATCCCAAGGACCAGCTGCTCCTGGGGTAGGTGGAGATGGAAGAGCATCCCCCCACAGCCCCAGCTCCCACAACTGCATTCTCCTGCCACGGTGTGTTTTTGGGAAGTGCCTCAGGAGATGTTGCATCTCCTCAGGCTTCAGCAGGTGGGAGAGCAGCCGTGGCAGGAACACCCCAGGATTGCTGGGACACCTCAGCAATCGTTCTGGGGATGGGCAGAGCTGGGCCATGAGCCCAGAGAGAAGGATGTGACTCTGGCAAAATGGGGATGGTGCTGACAGGAAACATGGATGCAGGACTTGTGTGTCTTCCCTCCTCCAGCCCCACCTACGCCACTCCCAAAGTGCTGGAGAAGGCCGGGCTCACCCTGAGTGACATCGATGTGTTTGAGTTCCACGAGGCTTTTGCTGTAAGTGCTGGAAATCTGGGGTGGCTCCCTGCAGCCATCTGCTTTGGGTTATCACCAATGTCACCCTCTCCTCCCTTGCAGGGGCAGATCCTGGCTAACCTGAAAGCCATGGATTCGGATTGGTTTGCACAGAACTACATGGGCAGGAAGTCAAAGGTCAGGCACAGTCGGGACGTTTTCCTCCTTCCCCTGCCCCTCCAGGCCCTTGTCCCCTCTCCAGCTCTCCTGGAGCCCCTTTAGACACTGGAAGGGGCTCTGAGCTCTCCTTGGAGCCTTCTCCAGGTGAGCACCCCCAGCTCTCCCAGCCTGGCTCCAGAGCAGAGGGGCTGCAGCCCTGGGAGCAGCTCTGTGGCCTCTTCTGGACCCACTTTTCTCTCCAGTTGAGTTAAACTTTGGGTTACTGGGCTTCCTCCTGGCAGCTGCTGGTGCTGCAGAGCCAGGCTCTGGCTGTGTCCTGTGAGGGGCAGTGATGCTCCTTGAGCTGGGGTTAGCAAATCCCAACTTCTGCGGTTTCTCTGGGAAGTCACATTTCTTTGGGATGCTATTCCTGTTGTTGGCAGGAGGTGGAGATCCAGAGCCACAATCCTTCTAGAGGAGGGTGTTAAGAGCGGTGTGCAGGGCTCAGTCCTTGCACAGTGCAGGGCTCCCCTGAGGGGCTGCAGGTGAAGCAGGAACTCCTTCGGGGTGGTTTTATCCCCTCATCACCCACCTGCACGTGCCATCCTGGACCGCTGTGGGGTTGGGATTAGGTGGGATGCCCCCCTTGCAGCCAGCTGTGTCCCTCAGCGTGTCCCTCTGTGTCCCTGCAGGTGGGAGCCCCTCCCCTGGAGAAGTTCAACACCTGGGGGGGCTCCCTGTCCCTGGGACACCCCTTTGGGGCCACGGGCTGCCGCCTGGTCATCACTGCTGCCCACAGGCTGAAGAAGGAGGGGGGACAGTACGGCCTGGTGGCTGCCTGTGCTGCAGGAGGACAGGTAATTGTCATTGTGTTGACAAACGACACAGATTTCACTTTTTTAAAGGCTGAAGAATTAATTTATTAAACAAACAAACCCCTTTTATAGCTTCTGACACAGTTGGGTATGATTAGTTTATTGTTTACTACTTTATTGCTATGATTAGCTAATTAGAAATAACACCTCTATGTAAACAAGTTTGAAATGTAAGATTATTTACCTTTTTTATCTTAGTATGTTTTAAGAAAAACTTACCTTTTTAACAAGCTTCGCTGCTGCCTAAGAAAACTGGCAGCAGCCTAAGAAGCTCAAATAAGACTTACAGGTAATGGTGCTGTGCTCCAGCCTGTTCCCTTGGGAGAGGGCAGGAATGGCAGGGCTGATCCTGCTGGGACTCTGCAATCCTGTCTGCTTACCCCAGCTCTGTGTGCTCCCTCTGGCTGCCCCCCATCACCACTCAGTCCTGTCCCTGTGCCCTGGGAGCAGAGCCCGACACCCCCTGGCTGTCCCCTCCTGGCAGGGACTTGTGCAGAGCCACCAGGTCCCCCCTGAACCTCCTCTTGTCCAGACTGAGCCCCTTTCCCAGCTCCCTCAGCCCTCCTGGGGCTCCATTCCCTTCCCAGCCCCGTTCCCTTCCCTGGACACGCTGCAGCCCCTGCAGGTCTCTCTTGTCAGGAGGGGCCCAGAGCTGCCCCCAGCACTGGAGGTGCCCCAGCAGTGCCAGCACAGGGGACGGGCACTGCCCTGGCCCTGCTGCCACTCCAGGGCTGGCNAGAGCCACCAGGTCCCCCCTGAACCTCCTCTTGTCCAGACTGAGCCCCTTTCCCAGCTCCCTCAGCCCTCCTGGGGCTCCATTCCCTTCCCAGCCCCGTTCCCTGCCCTGGACACGCTGCAGCCCCTGCAGGTCTCTCTTGTCAGGAGGGGCCCAGAGCTGCCCCCAGCACTGCAGGTGCCCCAGCAGTGCCAGCACAGGGGACGGGCACTGCCCTGGCCCTGCTGCCACCCCACAGCTGGCACAGCCCAGGGGCCAGTGGCCTCCTGCCCACCTGGGCACCCCTGAGCTCATATCCAGCTGCTGTGGCTCACGTTCTTGATGCTGTGCCTGGGAGCCTGGGTCTGTGTCTGTACTAATTAGTCTTGTCTGTGTTAATGAGGCGTTTCTGTGATGTTTTGTCTCTCTCTGTTCCCAGGGCCACGCCATGATCGTGGAGCTTTACCCCCAGTAAGGGCAGTGGGAGCGTGGTCCCTCCGTGCTGTGCCTGGCAATGCCATTTCAATGCACTAATAAATCCTACACCCAATCCTTCTTGGAGAGGGCATTTGTGGCCTTTGTCAATCCCTTTTATCTACTCAGCCAGTAATTTTTATCTAATGAGCACGCTCTATTCCACTTGGAGGAGAGGAACAGTTAAGGTGGTTCTGGGTCTCTGCAGGCTCCTTGTAAACTGATCCCTCTGGCAACTCTTCAGGATTTCTCCCACTGGGGAACAAAAATGATTCCAAAGCTCTGTATGGAGAATGAAGTTTGGAGACCAGGAGAAGGTGAAGCAGTGGAGGTGGGTGGGCTGGGAGGGGAGGTAATGCTGTGGGGAGGAGCAGTTCTTAGGGGCAGCAGGTTCAGTCCCAGGGGCTGAGCTGGGCTCTGAGGGGGCAGTTTGCACCATGCTGCCCAAATGCTGTTGGAATGAGCAAATTGCATCTGACAAATGGATGTCACTGATGGAACTGCAATAAATCAGGACAAAACTCAGTTCTGGCTGTTTTCTTTCCCTCCTTTCACCTGAAATGATCTGGGGACTGTTCCTGTGGTGGCAGTTGTGAGGTGCCACTGGGTGTTGGCTCTCTGAAATCATGGAATCACAACCGGTGTGAGTGGGCAGGGGCTTTTAAAGGTCACCTAATCCACCCCTGCCATGGCAGGGACACCTTCCCCTGTCCCAGGCTGCTCCAAGCCCCAGTGTCCAGCCTGGCCTTGGGCACTGCCAGGGATCCAGGGGCAGCCACAGCTGCTCTGGGCCCCCTGTGCCAGGGCCTGCCCACCCTGCCAGGGAACAATTCCTGCCCCAGATCCCATCCAGCCCTGCCCTCTGGCACTGGGAGCCATGCCCTGTGTCCTGGCCCTCCATCCTTGTCCCCAGTCCCTCCCCAGCTCTCCAGGAGCCCCTTTAGGCCCTGGAAGGGGCTCTGACGTGTTGATGATCTTCAAGTGTGCAGGGCTGTCTTTCCCCCAAGCTTTGGGGAAGATGAGACAGTTGTTCTTTTGTTTAATATCCTCGTTATTTTCTTCACTTGTTCCTCGTGGCTTTGTGATGCTGAGGGTGGCTGCTGTTACCTGCCAGGGAACGGAGTTTCTCCCAAAGCACCTTGCAAACACCTTGAGTCCTTTTTATGACAGGAGCAGTTTCTGCCACCCACCAGCTGCTGCCCAGCCCCGCTCTGGGGCTTGGCTGAGATAAGGGATGGGTGCAACACCCAGCCTGTCCTGTTTATTCATGGCAAATCTTGCACCAGAGCACTGCTCCAGGGGGAGAGGGTAACTCCCAGGGCCAGAGAGGGGCCGGGATTGGTTTAGAATCAGAATCGTTCAGGGTGGAAAAGAAAACTGCGATCATCATCGAGTCCAGCCACTCCCCCAGCACAGCCACTGTCTCATGTCCGCAAGTGCCACATCCACGCGGCTGTTAAATCCCTCCCGGGATGGGCCAGCCTCGCTGGGCAGGTGTTACCTGGGGGGTTTCGCCCCCTCCAGGCTGCGGGGGCAGAGCAGCGCCCTGGGGAGCTGCAGGCAGCGGCTGGTCCGCACACGCTGGGCCGGGCAGGGCTGCAGCCCGTCGGATGTGACTCATCCCGGAGGCTCATCCCGCTCCTCCCCTGCTCCGCCGGTGCCTCTCCAGTGTCCCCGCCGCCTGTGGGACCCTCGCTGCCATCGGCACCGTCGTGGCTGAAGCCGCTCGGGTGCGTCCCTTGCCCGTGTGGCGTGGAAGGTGCTCAGGGTGGCGGGCTGGGCGGGTGGCAGCGACCCGGGAGGGCTGCGGGAGCCTCGGCAGAGCTCCTGCGCGGCTCCCGGTATGGATGGAGCCCACTCGAACCCGGCCCGGAGCCTCGGCTCCCCGGGATGCCCAGCGGTCCCCTGTGCCCGGCAGGGCCGTTCGTGGGGCAGCGCTCGGGGCTGTCGGGCACGCCCGGGGCTGTGCCCGTGCAGGCAGCGCCGGGGCAAAGGTTCCCTTGGCTCTCCTGGTGTCGGGCACGAACCCGGAGCGAGGTAGGAGGAGGGGGGATAAGGAGGAGACCAGGGGTCCCCGCCGGGAGGGGGAGCCGGGCGGTGCCGGTGTCCCCAGCGGGCTCAGGGCACGGGCGGTGTCACCGGCGTGTCACGGCGGGACGGGCAGCAGGGCCGCCACCCCCGGGAGCAGCCCCTTGTGCTGGGGGGAGCACGGGGTGGGTGACACCGAGGAGAGCGACAGCCCCCGACTGTGTGCCCCGGGAGGGACCGTGGGACGGTGGTTTGCCAGGGCGGGCGGCTGCAGGAATGGTTCGGGGGACCCCCCCGCTGACGGAGTCCTGTTTGTAGGGAGCCAGAACTGCCCCCGTGCCCTGTCCCCGGCCCCACATGGATCTCCCGGCGCAGGATGGGGCTGGGGCACCCCTGGAGGGGAGCCCCGAGGCTGAGGTGAGAGTGAGCAGCAGCTGGGGACCCCCCCGGACAACTGCAGTGGGGTCCCAGGGAACCCCAGCAGTGGAGGAGGGGGGACATCCATGGATGGGGATGTGAGATCCCCACAGGCGGTGCTCCTGTCATAAAAAGGACTCAAGGTGTTTGCAAGGTGCTTTGGGAGAAACTCCGTTCCCTGGCAGGTAACAGCAGCCATCCTCAGGATCACATTTTGGGGACCCCCACCAATGAAGGATGTGGGATACCCACAAGGGGAGGATGGGAGACCCCACGGGTGGGGGTCTGGGTATCCAGATGGGTGGAGGATGTGAAAAGCCACAGGAGGAGGTTTGGGGACCCCCATGGGTGGGCATTTAAGGGACCCCCATGGGCAGGGGATGAAGGAACCCCACGGGTGAAGGATGGGGGATTCCTGCGGGGTAGTTATTTGTGGATCCCCGGAGGTGGAGGATGGGAGACCCGCACAGGCAGGGATTTGGGGACCCCCACGGGCCGGGGGTCCAGCCACCAGCATCAGTACAGGGATGCGACTGAGGGCTATGCTCGGGCTGGGGCGGGGTCACTGCGGCTTCCCGACGGCACAGGCGGTGCCCCTGTCGTCCCGCACAGGGGCCCGAGGGGCCGCAGCGCCCGGCGGGGCGGTGGTCGGGGCCCGAGGTGGGCTCCTGGCTGGCGGCGCACGGCGGGGCCGCGGAGCTGGCTCGGGAACACGCCCTGACGGGCCGGGCGCTGCTGCGCCTGACCGAGGGGTCCCTGCGGCGCATGGGGGTCACCCCGCGGAGCCGGCGCCGGGAGCTGCTGCGGGAGCTGCTGCGGCTGCGGCTGCAGCAGGAGATGCAGGAGCTGCGGAGCATCGCTGGCGGTGAGCATCCCCCGCGCCGGGGGCTGGGGTGAGGGGGGCAGCGGCTGCACCCCCCGGGGGATGGCGTTGTGAGAAATGAGGCTCACTCCTTAACGTGTTTAAAAGTTTAATAAGGGATGATAAGGGATAAAACAAAAGTAACAGTGCTGGGTGCACGGCCGTGGCCAGATGCACACAGTTAATTCTAACAGCTCTTCTTAGATACCTTTTAATTTCATTGCTCAAACGCATATTCATGAAGATTATACATATTCAAACGTTCCTTTGAGTTTACATTTTCCGGGAATTCTTCAGCTTAGTTTGACCCCTGACCTCCTCTTAGAGTACGTGCCACAATGCAGGTGTGATTTGGAGACTCCTGTATTTTATTTCTTCACAAAGCCCCTTGGTCTGTGGTTT